>CAXDID010000729.1:0-90529 GCA_963988835.1 Hexamita inflata
CTGTGTGGAAATTCCTCCGCGCATATGACGTCCCAGTCGTTTCCGTACTTGTCCACGGCCAGCTTGAGTTTCAGTTCTTCGTCGTGAGTCCACTTTTTGTATGACATTCTGGAGTGGAGTAGTATCGCAAACGGGCCAGTAACACGTTAAAGCGACCGAGTTTAAAATTATTTTATTAAATGTCCAAATAGTTCAAAGTACAAATCCTGTTAAGATTTAGTATTTTTGATTCGGTCACCCGGACATGCACTAACGCCATCGATTCTGAAGGACGAACCCAAATACTTTAATAACCAATATAATCTGAGATTTGGAAATAATTATTAAATGAACATTGTTAGTAGCAAACAGAATTACTTTGCGTTCAGTTATATTTATATATTTGGATATTCGGCCAGTGTTATACTGGTTATTTTATTTATTTACCTAATTCCAAATTTTATTTTGGCGAGATAAAAACATTTGTGTGTGGTTAAATTATATTGGCCGCGAGCCCAGCTACGGCTGTGCGCAACGACAAATGAGGCGTAAACAGCTGCTGTTCGCGGTCCAAGATCAAAACCTTTGCTTTGCGCCAGGCGCGAGCTAGATTTAAAATATGGAAGGAATACTACAGCTCACTAAGTCAGCACCACGTCTCTAATGTACATCAGGAAAAACCTGTCGCTCCAGTTGAGTTCTTCTTTCTGGTCAGCAGAAGAACTAGTGGAGACCACTTTCTTCGCCTTGTCTTGCTGGCAGTCGAACGCGGGGTTGTTGTAGATCCTGGAGTAGTACTTATTCTTTAGACACACCACTCTTCTGTGTGGAAACTCCTCCGCGCATATGACGTCCCAGTCGTTTCCGTACTTGTCCACGGCCAGCTTGAGTTTCAGTTCTTCGTCGTGAGTCCACTTTTTGTATGACATTCTGGAGTGGAGTAGTATCGCAAACGGGCCAGTAACACGTTAAAGCGACCGAGTTTAAAATTATTTTATTAAATGTCCAAATAGTTCAAAGTACAAATCCTGCTAAGATTTAGTATTTTTGATTCGGCCACTAGGACATGTACTATCGCCATCGAATCCGAAGGACGAACCCAAATACTCTAATAACCAATATAATCTGAGATTTGAAAATTATTATTAATTGAACATTGTTTGTAGCAAACAGAATTACTTTGCGTTCAGTTATATTTATATATTTGGATATTCGGCCGGTGTTATACTGGTTATTTTATTTATTTACCTAATTCCAAATTTGATTTTGGCGAGATAAAAACATTTGTGTGTGGTTAAATTATATTGACCGCGAGCCCAGCTACGGCTGTGCGCAACGATGAATGGGGTGTAAACCGCTGCTGTTCGCGGTCTAGGATCAAAACCTCCGCTTTGCACCAGGCGCGAGCTAGATTTAAAATATAGTAAGAATACTACAGCTCACTGAGTCAGCACCACGTCTCTAATGTACATCAGGAAAAACCTGTCGCTCCAGTTGAGTTCTTCTTTCTGGTCAGCAGAAGAGCTAGTGGAGACCACTTTCTTCGCCTTGTCTTGCTGGCAGTCGAACGCGGGGTTGTTGTAGATCCTGGAGTAATACTTGTTCTTTAGACACACCACTCTTCTGTGTGGAAATTCCTCCGCGCATATGACGTCCCAGTCGTTTCCGTACTTGTCCACGGCCAGCTTGAGCTTCAGTTCTTCGTCGTGAGTCCACTTTTTGTATGACATTCTGGAGTGGAGTAGTATCGCAAACGGGCCAGTAACACGTTAAAGCGACCGAGTTTAAAATTATTTTATTAAATGTCCAAATAGTTCAAAGTACAAATCCTGTTAAGATTTAGTATTTTTGATTCGGTCACCAGGACATGCACTAACGCCATCGATTCTGAAGGACGAACCCAAATACTTTAATAACCAATATAATCTGAGATTTGGAAATAATTATTAATTGAACATTGTTAGTAGCAAACAGAATTACTTTGCGTTCAGTTATATTTATATATTTGGATATTCGGCCAGTGTTATACTGGTTATTTTATTTATTTACCTAATTCCAAATTTTATTTTGGCGAGATAAAAACATTTGTGTGTGGTTAAATTATATTGGCCGCGAGCCCAGCTACGGCTGTGCGCAACGACAAATGAGGCGTAAACAGCTGCTGTTCGCGGTCCAAGATCAAAACCTTTGCTTTGCGCCAGGCGCGAGCTAGATTTAAAATATGGAAGGAATACTACAGCTCACTGAGTCAGCACCACGTCTCTAATGTACATCAGGAAAAACCTGTCGCTCCAGTTGAGTTCTTCTTTCTGGTCAGCAGAAGAACTAGTGGAGACCACTTTCTTCGCCTTGTCTTGCTGGCAGTCGAACGCGGGGTTGTTGTAGATCCTGGAGTAGTACTTATTCTTTAGACACACCACTCTTCTGTGTGGAAACTCCTCCGCGCATATGACGTCCCAGTCGTTTCCGTACTTGTCCACGGCCAGCTTGAGTTTCAGTTCTTCGTCGTGAGTCCACTTTTTGTATGACATTCTGAAGTGGAGTAGTATCGCAAACGGGCCAGTAACACGTTAAAGCGACCGAGTTTAAAATTATTTTATTAAATGTCCAAATAGTTCAAAGTACAAATCCTGTTAAGATTTAGTATTTTTGATTCGGTCACCAGGACATGCACTAACGCCATCGATTCTGAAGGACGAACCCAAATACTTTAATAACCAATATAATCTGAGATTTGGAAATAATTATTAATTGAACATTGTTAGTAGCAAACAGAATTACTTTGCGTTCAGTTATATTTATATATTTGGATATTCGGCCAGTGTTATACTGGTTATTTTATTTATTTACCTAATTCCAAATTTTATTTTGGCGAGATAAAAACATTTGTGTGTGGTTAAATTATATTGGCCGCGAGCCCAGCTACGGCTGTGCGCAACGACAAATGAGGCGTAAACAGCTGCTGTTCGCGGTCCAAGATCAAAACCTTTGCTTTGCGCCAGGCGCGAGCTAGATTTAAAATATGGAAGGAATACTACAGCTCACTGAGTCAGCACCACGTCTCTAATGTACATCAGGAAAAACCTGTCGCTCCAGTTGAGTTCTTCTTTCTGGTCAGCAGAAGAACTAGTGGAGACCACTTTCTTCGCCTTGTCTTGCTGGCAGTCGAACGCGGGGTTGTTGTAGATCCTGGAGTAGTACTTATTCTTTAGACACACCACTCTTCTGTGTGGAAATTCCTCCGCGCATATGACGTCCCAGTCGTTTCCGTACTTGTCCACGGCCAGCTTGAGTTTCAGTTCTTCGTCGTGAGTCCACTTTTTGTATGACATTCTGGAGTGGAGTAGTATCGCAAACGGGCCAGTAACACGTTAAAGCGACCGAGTTTAAAATTATTTTATTAAATGTCCAAATAGTTCAAAGTACAAATCCTGTTAAGATTTAGTATTTTTGATTCGGTCACCCGGACATGCACTAACGCCATCGATTCTGAAGGACGAACCCAAATACTTTAATAACCAATATAATCTGAGATTTGGAAATAATTATTAATTGAACATTGTTAGTAGCAAACAGAATTACTTTGCGTTCAGTTATATTTATATATTTGGATATTCGGCCAGTGTTATACTGGTTATTTTATTTATTTACCTAATTCCAAATTTTATTTTAACAAAATAAAAACATTTGTGTGTGGTTAAATTATATTGGCCGCGAGCCCAGCTACGGCTGTGCGCAACGACAAATGAGGCGTAAACAGCTGCTGTTCGCGGTCCAAGATCAAAACCTTTGCTTTGCGCCAGGCGCGAGCTAGATTTAAAATATAGAAGGAATACTACAGCTCACTGAGTCAGCACCACGTCTCTAATGTACATCAGGAAAAACCTGTCGCTCCAGTTGAGTTCTTCTTTCTGGTCAGCAGAAGAACTAGTGGAGACCACTTTCTTCGCCTTGTCTTGCTGGCAGTCGAACGCGGGGTTGTTGTAGATCCTGGAGTAGTACTTATTCTTTAGACACACCACTCTTCTGTGTGGAAATTCCTCCGCGCATATGACGTCCCAGTCGTTTCCGTACTTGTCCACGGCCAGCTTGAGTTTCAGTTCTTCGTCGTGAGTCCACTTTTTGTATGACATTGTCGTGAGTCCACTTTTTGTATGACATTCTGAAGTGGAGCAGATTATCAGAATTAATGAATAAAACAAAAGTATATTACATTAAATTATATATTATTATTAGAATCTATTAAAATGTCCAAATAGTTTTTTATTTACAATCACAATTACAAATTAGTAAACGTATAAATATACTCACAAAGTATATCATCAACTTAGATTAATGTTATTATTAATCCATTGGATTCACATTACAAATATAAATAAATTATAATAAATGTACAATAATAATTACAAAATATAATAGAATACGAACAGAAAATTGTTTTGATGTTATTTAAATCTTTGCATTTCATAAATTAATGCTAATAAATGTGTCGGCACTGCTACAAACATTTTAAAGCAAATAATGTTTTTATCTGTAAAATATAGTATCATCGCATAAGGTAACATAAACTTTTCTGTATATTAATGTAAAAATAAAAATAAAATTTGAAAAATTTGAAGTAGTTTTTACTATAATTTCAAAAACATCTCTCTAACTAAGTTAACAAAAATAATGATAACAATGTAATGTTATATCACTAAATGATACTTTAAGAAAGACACCGTAAATTACGTCTATACTGGTCACCCTTTTTCTCTCCGTTAGCTCTTTCGGGCCAATGGAGTTTGTTTTGGAGATCTTTTTGTTGATAACAGCTTTTGGTTGAGTAGGGGAGTTGCGTGTTAGCGTTGTTTCTAATTTGGTCAAGGTTTAAACCAGGGAATAGTGTCATAAATTGGTTGTCTTGTTTGCGATTTTATGGTGTCGCTTTTCTTTAGAAGGCAATTTGTACGTTTTGTTGTTGGGCTAAATGATAATATATATGTTTGTGCAAAATAAAAATAAGGAACGTTTTGGCGGGTTTTTGCGTGTCTAAACACGCACAAACAAGCCATTGCATCAAGTGTTTTATAATCTAAGTTTCTTCTTAAAAAGTGACTTGTTTGTCGGTGATAGAAGCTAAATAAACATTGCTAACAGTTAATGTTTCAAATATACTTAATATGCCAACCATGTACTTGTTGTTCTTCATACCGATAACTATTAATCTATTGCACTGTGCTATAGATTAATTAGTTTCTTACTATAATTTTAAAACAAACACGTTATTAAACATGAATTCTAAGAAATAAATAACACAAAATATATACTAAAGTTGTTTAACGCATCTTATTCTTACCAATCACCACTTCAAATGAGCTCAGATTTTGACATTTATTACAATACGATTGATAAAATGCTGATAGACGCTGACAAAGCCGCTGACAAGGTGAATTCTTAGGTTGGTGAGAATCGAATGAAGTACATTGACCAGATCCTCGACCGAATTCAGCCGATTGAGGAGGAAATAGCCTTGGCCGAGAACGAGCTGCCTATGATCTCAAACATAAAGGAACGTGAGCAAGCCTCCATCAAAGTGGGGAGCCTCAATTCGCGTGTGTCCTCTCTCAAGCAGAAAATAAACCAGCTTAACCAAGCTAGGCCCTCAACTAATGATGAGGACGTTGTACAAGAGAAAGTTGTCCTTTCGGATATGAACAAGGTTCAAGTTGCTTCCGTTTTGCTTGACGCAGCTAAAGTTCAGCTTCATGACGCTGATCAAGCGCTCACTGAGGTGGTGGTTCTGAATAACGAGATCACAACCGTTCTCGCGGCTGATTTAATCAAACTGAACAAGGTAAACGATGACCTGACTGGAATTCAAGCTGAAAACGCAATTGCTAAAAAGTAACTTAAATAATTAGCACAGAGGGTCACGAGCAACAAGTGCTACATGGCCGTGTTCTTTTTAGTCGTGCTGGGAGTGCTAGGGCTGACCGTATGGGATATAGTTAATACATATACTAAAAAGTGAGCTGTTTTGTTGTTTAATAATACAGGGTATTTTTAAATATAGTATTTTAGGGATTAACTCCGAATTAATTATTTAGCATTATGTCCACGCTTAAAACTGGACGCACTGGAGTAATATAAGCTAATATAAATAATCACTACAATATCTTTCTAATAACTATCTAGGCATACATTAGGGTCAAAATTGTCTCAAAATGTTTGGGCTAAACGATGTAAACGCTGTTTTGTGTGACAATTACCGAGGATTGGACACCCTAAGTAAATTTGGTTGCTTAGAAGTCTGATTCGTCAAGCATTGGAGTGATATAATAAAGTATTTAGTCTGCATATATTTGAATAATACTACTATACTACAATTCACAAGCTGAGTAGTGCGCTGCTTCACTGTAGTTTGGTTAATATTTAGAATTTAAGCTATTTTATTAAATACAAATTTCTTGTGTTATTTATCATTTGTTGTATAATATATTTTATTTCACTTCATGTAAAAATGTCTGAGTTGCGTGTGGATGGTCGTTCTTTTTCTGATTTTCGTCGTCCGGTGCTTAAGTTTGGTATTATTCCAGGTGTTCCGTCTTTGTAGTACTAGGTGAACAGTAATTTGTTGCTTGTGAGTATAAAGCCCGCAAGCAAATTCAGAATCGTTTGTGTCCCTTCAGCGTCCGCTCAAACTTTCTTTTACTAGATTAAATCTTCCTAGTAGATGCTAACGTCCGTATTTTCAAAGTTGATCTCGAATCAGCTCGAGTTCAGAATAAACATTCTTGCTTCTGACAGAACACTCCAGACTCATTTGTTCAACGCGTGCATGATCCTTTTAATTCAATCCGGGTTTCAACTCGAGGCCGTTCCGTTCGCGATGAGCGCCTACGTTAAGAACGAAAATATTCTTATTGACGACGAACGGATGAACGCGATGTTCATCACTGACGAGAACGACTGCTACTACTCACAGGGGAGCGGAATCGGATGCCAATAAATAAACGAGGTGTATGGAGTGGTCAAGGAAGCCGTTAAAGGATACACAGAGTACGTAATGGAAATTGGGAAGTGATTTTGTTGAATTTTGGTTGTTTAAATGGAAGGGAGTCTTCTTTATTTTTATTTTAAATTACATTTTTTAAAACATTTCCTTTTTAAACTAAATTATAGTCTTAACATGTCTTAACTTATAATGGTCATCATTGTTATCAAATTTCCTTACTAAACAAGATCAACAAGAAAACTAACACTCTAATCAACTGTAACACAGGTCGTAACACAGGTTTAAAATTATTTGCTGTTTTTATTCAAAAGTGTTTAAGAAATATCAATATTTACAGTTACATTCTATACACAGTTACATTCTATATACAAATATAATTTTTTAGAAGTTATTTCACTTCAAATGAGTTATGATCCAGATTTTGATATTTACTGTAGCGCTGCAAACGAACTTCTCATAGAAGCCGAAAATATGGTTAAAACAAGCAATATAACTAGAATAAACGACAAAGTTGAAGAAATAGAATGTGAAATAGCTTTGGCAGAAAATGAGATAACTATATTTTCAAACAAGTAACAGATATTAGCTTCTCCAGTAGTATATGGCCTCAATACTAGAGTTAATCAGTTGAAATTAAAAATTAAGCAAATTCAAGAAGAAATTATCCAAGATGAAAATATTCCTTAATAAAAAAAAGCGCTTAGAGCTTTATTAGAGGACGATATGTATATATTCTGGTGAAATGCATAAATTAGTTCAATGAAAAAACACATGGAATTTATTATATTATTTATAACAAGAATATGTGTACATTATATTTCCACTTCATCCTATAATGGAAGAAAATCCTGTAATACTACATAACCTTGCTTGTAAGGGAGTAGCTTATTTGCTTGTAAGGGAGTTATCATTTTCATCTCCCTTATAAGCAAAAATGTATCCAAAATGTATCTTGTGGAAATGTCGAATTTGAAAGATTTATGGTTAAAAAACAAGGTTAAAAACTATGGTATTTGTCACTTGCGTATAAGGGAGTTTTGCATGAAGGAACTCCCTTATAAGTGAGTTGACCTACACCCTTATAAGCGAAATAGCACCTCCCTTTCACGCAAGGTAATGTAGTAAGTGTCGATAAAATAAAAAATATAGAAAAACTTTCATTAAAATAACATTATTCCCAAAATGGGGGTTAAAGGATTTTGTCGTATAGTGCATTACTCAAGTTTTGTTTTATTTTAATTTTTTCAAAATGTATTATATAAAGTGTATTTACTGATTAAGGTTACAAAGTTAAATGAGTCATTTTATAACGTATTTACATGACGATTCCTTTTTCATTTTGATCTTAATTGAAGGTACAAACTTTAAATGAAATTTTGAATATATAATAGTTAAAATAGTTGATTGGCTAATGTCAATTTTATGTAATCAAAATTATTTTAAGATTTCAATAAATTAAGATTATAGTACTGAAAAGACTCACTCAAATTAAAATGGCTTGAGCAATACACTTTATATGTGCATGTCCTAAGAAGAAGCGTTATTTCACTATTCTTCAATTTTCAAACATTTTCATGTTATCCTCCTATAAAATCAAAGAAGTGTCATAATACCTAGAAATTATATATTATATATTAATATAATGCATATTTTCACTCCACACAAATATGTCATCCAAAGATAGTATATTTAAGACAGTAAATGACTTCAAAAAGATAAAACTGTGCGAAACTTTGGATAAGAAGCCCATGGTGTATGAATATCGAGAAGCAGAAAATAGAGAGACTGGAGAAAAACTAACAATACTAACACTACTACAATCTTAAGATTAAATTATTCAAAAATTAATGTAGCTCAAATCATAAACAGCTATGTTACCTTCTGAAGTTTATAAGATTGAAAATACTTACCATTTAGTATTCCCTCGGAAGCATGATCCAGTTACTCCAGAACGTATGAAGGATGTTCCAGAATGCATTATTTGGGAGTGGATAACCTCAATTGGATAACTTTTACATGAATTTAAGCAAATTGGGTTGCTTCTTAACGCAATCAACCCTCATCTAGTTCAATTACTGTGGTGTCCGAGCCAACTTTGATTTTAACAAATGTTTATGTAATAATTGCGCTTGAAAATTAAATCACTGTATTTATGCTAATTATAACATATTCAATTAATTCTGCGGTTCATTTCTTTTTCACTTCATCCTTCAAATGACGAAGCACACACGAAGCCGACGGATCACAATACAAGAGCGTCGCATAATGATGAGAATGTGAGAAACAGAATCACAAACTGTTGCAACCAAGAAATACATTGCTTGTTGCCTTCAATGTAGTCTCCAAACTGTTTATTCCATTTTAAGCACTTTGAAGTTACAGGCAAGCTAGAAGCTTCTCATGCCGATAATAGTGTCAGAAAATTTGACTAAGCTGAGATTTTCGCGTTGTTAAATATCGCCAGAGCCATAGATTCGAAACTCGACGAATCATAGCTGAAAAATACTAAGCCCTTCGTGGAATTTCCATGTCTCTAACAACGGTATCTCGTCTTCTGGCCAAATTCAGTTTAAGCTTCTATGTTGCTAAGATAAAGCCAAAACTTACCGAAAAGCATAAATTGGAAAGTTTGAACTTTGCTCGAATGAACCTGAAACAACCAATTGAATATTGGAGAACTTTTTAGTATACCGATGAGTATCGCTCAAAATGCTATGCAAATCGAGCGAGTAGAGTGCTCAGAACACCTAAAGACGAGTGGAATCCGAAGTATTTTCTCGAAGTGTAAAATATGGACTGTTTTCGTGCATGATCTATAGTACGATTAGCTATAGATATAAGGGTCCATTATGGTTTATGCCGTGCGGTACGACCATGAATTCAATTGTCAATTCTTAAGTTCTCAGACAAGTTACACTTCCATCACTTAATAGCATAACTTGAAGTTGCAACAAGATAACGCCCCGACACATTTTAGTAAGTATATGAAAAACTTTTATACTGCTAACAACATTGAGCTCTATCGCTTCCAGTAATGAGTCCAGACTTAAATCCACTTTTTCACTGCTGGAATCCACTGAAGTCAAACATTTCCCCTGAAGAATGTACCACATATGACTTATTAAATGAAGAAGTAAAGAGGGCGTTGGAGTAAATCTCGTTAGATATCATCAATCATTTGATTGACTCTATGCCCAAAAGGTTAGAAGAAGTAATAAAATAGAAAGGAGACGCTACTAAACATTGAGTTAATATATAGTTAAAATTAATACAAAAAATAGTTTTGAAATAGTTAGTATTTTTTGAAATCAAAGTTGGCTTGGCGACCACAGTAGAGAAGCATACAAACTTTTTACACTTTTTCTCATTCTGTGAAGTCACAGTAGGTCAGAGCCAAGCTGATTTTGATAAAGATATGTCTCTTCTTGGTTAATTTATTCGCACAATATTCCCTGATTATCCATCAGTGCCAATATGTCATCTAACTCATTCATTAACATCTGCCTCACCAAAAATAACAGTAGAAGAATTGTATGACCACCCAGTTGTCAAACCATTCGAGTTTAAACGATCTGTAGCCGCATAAACAACATTTAAGCTGTCAGATTTCAAATTTTCAAGAGAATTAGGTTCAGGCGCCTATGGTCGTTGCGATTTAGTAACATATCTACCTTCAATGGAGTAAGTAGTTTTGAAGTCAACTACTAACTCAAAGGCCCAAGATATTGAAGTAACAGTTTTATAAGCTGTTGCTCATCCAAACGTTGTTCGTTTTTATGGGGCATATACTGATGCCAGAACTCATTATATAGTTATGTAATTTTGTGAGGGTGGCGATCTTTTTGACAGGTTAACAAAAGGAAGTTTACCTCAAACAAATGTGGTTATTGAGTGGCTAAGTTAGCTTTGCTCTGCCATTTATTTTATGCACAGTCTAAAGATGATTCACCGAGATATAAAACCCTAAAATGTGTTAATTTATCGTGGGTAGGCTATGTTAGCAGATTTTGGTGTATCTCGTGAGGTTGAGGAGTATGCTCAAACAGTTGTGGGAACGCCATTGTATTTTTCTCCAGAACAACATTATCGTCAATAGTATACAATTGCTGCTGATATATTTGCTCTTGGTTTAGTGTTCTTTAATATGTGTGTTGGTTCTCACCCTTTCACGTCACAGCCAGCTGACGCTCAGCAATTTTACTCTTATGTGAAGAAGCATGGCAATGCCAACGCATATTGCAATTACATCAAGGATCCAAGTTTGAAATAGTTGATCAGCTCTATGCTCATCTTTGATCCAAAGAAGAGAGCGACAGCTGAAGACCTGTGTAAGCATCCAGTTGTATTCAAGTATTTACAAGAGCATGGCTTGTTTGGTCCAGGCTTACCCTCAATGCTCACTTCTCCTCGTATTATTACAGTTGGTATGGAGACAACGCCCGTTATTCAGGGCATTATCCAGGCTAAATAAATCGTTTTGGACAAGATCAGGAAGAACAAAGATGAATGTGGTGTCTTTTTCAACTTGAGCTACGAATTGGTTCCATTTTTGCTTCTTCACGAGTTAAGAAAGATATACTAGGATAAAAACCTGTATTACGAGTATGTGGTCAAGTAGGAAGCTCAGGATATATAAGAAAAGCTCAAAACTCAACTTTAATTACCGGATTTCCATCCCGTTCAGAATCTTCAGAGCTAAAACAATGTGGTAAGGACGGATAACTAGGTCGTTCAGGTTTCATCTATTTTGACCTCACTGCAAACTGCAAGTGGAGCAAGCATAAATTTAGCCCCAGCTCTACATCTGACCGATAATATTCAAATCAAATCTAAAATCGTCGTTATAGTGTGTCAACACGCAATCGTTGAGAGGCCAGTGACCCTGACCGTTGATGCTGACATCTGCGTTATCGGCTTTTAAAAGCATGGGGGTGTTCCACTCACCGTTAACATCGGAAACGGTCAGATGTACGTTGATAAAAATGTTATGAAGAACATAAACGTCAACAAAGAAGCAAAAATAGCTGACTTCGCAGAACTTACCAAATCCAACAGCCAACTCAACAAAATTGTCGGACTTCTCAATGTGTGCTTCCCACACCAATTCGCTGGACAAAAAGGATTCTACGTCGGCGGAGCTGGATGGGAATGAACCAATGATAATATTGTCATCTTTTAAATAAAAATTATAAATTGATGATTATAACATGATAGCATGACATATCTTATATACATAGATTAGTTAATCATTAAGTAATAAAAGTTTCAATCAAAAATGATTTGTTAATTTTTAGAATAGATTTTGGGGACGATCTTAGAATGATATTTATGTTATTATTTATTATTTTACATATAATACCAAAGCTAGTAAGATATTATAACGTATCCCCACCTCCAATGTAATTAGCTGCTTCAATTTAGTTAAAGTCCACTGGAGTTTCCTGGACGAGAATATTACCAGGTGGAAAGATCCTGGTAAGATAGGGAAATAAGCTCACAAAAATAATATTCGCTAATCAAAAGATTGAGTTCGAGCTAGAGCTTCATGACGCTCCGCATGCTCCAATGGCCGTTCATTAGAACTTTTTCTACGAGCTTTACATAGACCATATTTTCAGAGTCAACTTGGACACGTAAGAAACGGAGGAGCTCACTTTTGAGAAGGAGTTTCCCGCTGAGTTTTAGAATCCTTCCTTCATTCAGTTCGATTAGGCGTTGATAGTGCAGAATTTGCGTTAGATTTTTGTCTTTTATCTGGAGAAGTTGGAGTATTAGAATTTGAATCCGGATCCGTTTGAAAAGGATGTTTCCAGTGCGATTCTTTTATTGAAGAATGCGTCAACCATTTAGTTTTACGAGTCCGGTTTCAAGACTGAGTATGACACGTTGAGTTACACTTCCAAGTCGTCTCCCTCCGATTATCAGCTTTCCGCGCAGTCTGGAATCGGCCTTGGCCCTGACACCTTTTTAGCAACTTCTTCTGATGGAATCCGATCCTATCCTTCCAACGAGCTGGTATATGCCAATACCAACCTCTCATCCTGCGCGATTGTTTGCGCTGGTCAATACTTAGTAACCACAGATTTGCAAGGTCTCGTGCACATCCTTGAGTCCGATTTGGCTAAAACAGCCGCCAAGCACCGCCCGAGCCTCGAGATCTCCTTCAAGCAGCCACCGAAGCCGAAACCAACCGGTCCAATCAACAAAGTGGCCGTTGCAAAAACAAATGGAACTGGCCCCTCATTCACTGACGTCATCTCACCAGCATTTTTGGTGGTCAGAAATCAGAATAAAATATCAAAAATAATGTTCAGCAATTAAAGCGTTTTCAAAGAGAGGGATTTACACGCGTTCAGCTCCGTTCCAATGGCAGTGGCCGAGGGCTATTTCTACGAGATAAACCAACACTCAGTGTTCAAAGTGGACCTTGAAACTTTAGAGAGTGAGGAGATTGAGCTGAAGAAACCGTTCGACTGCTCACTAGCAGATGCGAGCTACCTCCAGTTCTCAACCGCAATCATCATCCAGGCGAAAACTTACGTGTATCTGTTCAATTTGACCACACAGCAAATACAGAAACTCAACGACGGAGCGGAATTCAACGAAGACATCTCAAATGCACTCATCATGATGCCAAACGGACACCAAATACAGTTCATCACCAGAAACCTGTGCACAGAATTCGACACACAAGAAATCACAGTCACTCAAAGGCAGTTCCCGTTCAACGGACTCAACCAACACGGCTTCTACATCGGCGAGAAGGAGTTCGTATCCACCCAGGGAAAGAGCATCGTAAAGGTCAACATCGAGACGGAGAAGGTGGAAACGGTCTTCCAAGAGGAAGAAGACATGAGCGGGTGCAACCTAGTCATCGCAGGACCCTACATCCTCACCACCACCGCGAGCGGAAACATGATCATCCTGGAAAGCGCATACGCATAGGCCGGCACCAGCTTCAGACCGCAAGTGCAGATCAAAATGGCCGTGAAGAAAGAAGAGTGAGTTGATTCTATTCAGTTCAAATTGTACCAGTACTCCAAGCTAAACAAATATATTTTACAAGTTGATATAGCGGTGCTTCAATATTTATTAAAAAATTACTAATCAGTATTAGTACTTTCTAAGTGAAGACTGACACGTTCAACTGAAAGTTAAAGCCCACTTTAATATAAGAAACCCACCTTAATATAAATGAAGTATTTAGTTGTGTATCTCACGTAAATCGCCATTCCGATTAGCTGAGATAAAATGCAACATATTGCTAATCATTAGAACTATTAAACATTTAGTAAGTTGACTTTATCGAACAATATTTAATGCATATCTTAAATGAAAATTTCGTGATGAATGAAGCTCAATTCACATTAAAACGCAACTTCATAATAAATTTATTATATATTCCTAAAATAGCATTCCTATCTCACAAAATAATGATTATTTATGTTATTTAAAGTTTCTTGTGATTGAAGTAATTGATTATTAAGTGGATGTTTTTGAGATGTACCAAAAGAGTGAGCCGATATATATTTATGTTAATTATGCACATTCTAAAATAGGAATTTTACCCACATCTTTTTTATAATGTTGTTTGCTGTTTGCATCACACAGGTAATTGACCCAAGAATTTCTTTGCTGAACAATTCATCCAGTAAATTCTTTTTAAATCAATTTTTACTATGTCATTTTTAACATATTTTCGAGAGTTTGGTAATGGTTCCACACCAACTTCCATAAATCAAATTTTCATTGACTGCATTTTCTCGTAAAGCAGTTAACAGCTATAGTCAAAAATAGGGGAGTACACTTATTTACATTTATACAACCTACGGCTCATTCCACTTTTTATTTACTTGTAAATAATATTGAAATATCAATTTTTATGGAGAAGTCCAGAAAATCTGAGGGCGCTAAACTGATGTCTGAATTAAAGTAAACAGTTTCACTAGGGCAATATGTAGGTTTAACAGAAAATATAAAAGATGCTTCTATCAATACATGAATTGCACATTCTTAGTAATTCTCATAAGTGGAACCGAAGTTGAACCTGAAAGTTAAGATAAATTGGAACCCCTAAATAACTTAGCAGACCCGCTAGACTTAGCCACGGATGAACAGTTGTTGGAGAAGATACAAAATGTAGCCTTGAAAAAATAACAGATGCAAGAAAATAAAATTAACTATGATAATCTCATACAATACTGAATACTATTAACTGTTCGTCCAATATCACTTCCAGATGATTTAAGCTTCATGCTGAAAATTTATGTTTAGAGAGAATGAAAGTCTAGACTAAGGAACTGAAGCAGCTGTAGATTATGAGCAGGATGATTAAGCTAGAAAATAATTAGTTTCCGGAGATTCCCTAATAATGTTGTTGAAATGACTAATTTTGTAATATTTATATAATGCTAACAAATAAAAATCACTTGTAAAAATCATTAGTGCTTTTGTATGTTCTCAAGTTAATACTTCTTATATTCTATATTTGGTTACAGCAGTAACTTGTAACTTACAATTGAGTTGCTTAGTGAAATAGAAAATCAAAAGAGTAAAAGTTTGAGATTAATCTATTACTTAAATGCAATGAGCCGCCAATTCGTAATCATTGTTGAGAAAATTGTTGGACTAGCTCAGCTCTTACTCGATTTAGAATTTACAAGCGACCGATATTTAATCTTAAAAAGTTTAAAATATTTTATTCAACTGTATAAATTTGTTCATTTGTGTATTAAACACTGGAATCTGAGGCAAAATGGATTTATTTTAGCTATTTCAAGAGTATGTTATTTTAAAAATATTCTTAAATGGTCATAGCTGCAGTCATTATAGCCCTCCAGACTGTTACGAGTATCACAGAATTATCGATATTCACCTATGAGCATTAGTGTGTAACTTTACTTGGCTTTTGGCAACCAGCATTTTATTCATCATTTGTGATGTGGAAAAATTATATATTTTATCAACAATAGTAGAGGTCTATATCCTCCAAAAATATAGTTAGAATTCCTAAATTCACTCTCCTTCTAAAATCGACTTTCGTCAAAACCCTCATAGTCGAATCTTGGGTTGAGTTATCGTACACTTCCGATAAACAAATATAGCTCAATTACACATCCACTGACTATGTTAAGTGCGATAACGCGTTCTATCAAATTTCTCAAAATGGAAGGTTAATGGCTAAAGGATATAGAAAAGGTCTTTTAGATACTAGTTCCATTTTAGATTTCGTTAATACGAACATCTTAGATGTAGTACAAGTATTTTGCATGAAGAATCCCGACTAATCGTATGGAGTCCCCTCACATATATTTGGCTATGTGACCAAAACAGGAGAGGTAAAAAGAGAGGGGTAACTAATTTTAAATTAACTTACTTTCGAAGACATCCCCTCGATGCCAAAGAATATTTAAAAGATTGTTGTTGCCGAAGATATTATTTTTGCTCTCACAAACGATGGCCTGTATGCAATGGGTTAATGTTGGGCATATTTATGTGGCGATAAAGATGATAAAGAACTTACCTCGTTCACTATAGTCCAAATTACTCCGGTTTTACCAAAGGATATTAAATCAATATATTTTAACATGTTTATCTTTATTCACACAAACAATGGAGATGTGTTTGCTGGTGGAGATAATTAAATGGAGATGCTTCCTGCCGATAGCTATCCAGATGTGTCCGTCATCAGAAAAGTGGGGACCGGAGTTCGCAGATTTTAATTTGCTTAGAATTATAGTTCTGGTGAATATTGCTCCTACTATATCAGTGGTACTGATCTGATTATGTTCAACCATAAAAGTAAGCCAACTAACACTGTGATCGAACAAGGCGTTTATGATTTCTATATTGATTCTGCTTTGGTTATTATCAAGGAGTAATCCGTTAAATTTTTAGTTGAAGAGCCTATGGAACTTTAATTCACAAAATTGTATTGCAAAATGAATCCAAAGGATACATAGTGCAGTTTAATATTAAGTGAAATATTCGATCCATTGTCTGGCTATTTCTGATCTTTGTAAAGTGAAAATTTGTGAAGATGATGCCAGTGATTTATCATGTGCTATAAGTAGTTGTGTCGACACAGATAAAGCTTGTTTGGCTATTTTGTGCAGCATAACTAGTGAACTTAATCCTTAATGTTGCGCTTATAACATGAAAGCTGTGCTGACAGTACCTCTTCTCAACGCAAAAGATTATATCTTCTAAGACTTCGCAATGATCCAGGTGGCATATTCTTCTTCGCCAACAGACACACAAGCACCTCAATCTCAAAAAGTATCTGTATGAGGAGCAGCTGGAATTGCCGTCGCAGTGTGTGTAGTTGTGTTTGCAATTATATCAATTACAACTTTAATGATACTCAGAAAGAACAAAACCACATTTACTTCAAACAGTGAGGCTTAATCAAATGTCATGCATTCCACAAAAATGAAGTGAACTAGCTCACATTTATAATACAATAATAAATATATATTTAAAATAAATATCCCACTTTAATGCTGCGAAAAGTGATTCTACCAACATAAGGTCGTTCAACAACACTTATTTCATCCAGATATATATTAATTCGTCAGGATGAGCTTTTATTTGTGTTTTCTTTGTCACTTAAACTCATAACCAAATTACATATATAAATATTTTCTGGATTTTGTAAATTGGTTAATGACGATTACTATGAATATGTTGATAGTTAACTCTACAAAATTAATGTATCTTCAATGTCATGTGTATAGGAATCTTTTGTTAGTCCTTTCAAATATGAACCAAGATTTCAATTTTGTTAAAATGCTAATTAGATTTTGATTTAGACTGATAGACAGTTATTTTAGGTATAAGACAATTAAATTTAAAAGATTTTAGATATAGATACTGGCGATAACTTGTTTTTAAGAAATATAGATGAACTATATTTTATAGGAGAAAATGAAATCACGTTAGTAGACAGTAACTTGAAAATATAGTAAGAGAGTACAGATTTTGACGGATTTTAGATTGTTGGACACCTATATTCTGACGAAAAAGCTGTAATTTGTTCCAAAGATTCTTTTAGTGTCTTGAACATTCCTGATATGAGTACTAAGAAGATAATAAGCGGCAATTTCAGTAATTGCAAGCCAGGTGCATTCGAAAATTTATTAGGTGCTTGTGATTAGAATGGAAACTTCTACTTGCTTGAGTAGGATCATTTTGCTCCTATTCCGGCTTTTATTCCAGTGATGAAAGACACTCACTTATCTTCAAACTTGAAGGTGAAGCATTCGCTGGGTATTTCTGGCGAGTCTTTTTGTTAGATTCTGAATCCGAGTACGATTTTAATCAGGCAAGATCAGTTTTTGGTGCTTTTTAACACATAAACGAAGTAGGAAACTAAAATTCAGATGTCTGAGTACAACAAGTAACCAGCAGCGGTGTACAACAATTTTTACTACGAAATCCGTTGTGAGAATTTGTATAGATTCACTTTATCTGGTGTGCGGGATTTAATTGGATAGGTTCCGCTAGATTTGTTCAATTCTTCGTTTATTCAGTTATCTGAGTATTTGATCATTTTGAATAATGGATATTTGTACTCATTAAATCTGCTTAACGCGGATTTACACTAAATCAATCCCGAACCGCTCCAAAACTCGGATAACGCGATGATCCTTGTTAAAAGCGCATCCGAGTTCCAAATAGTTGCTGACAAAGTCCAGTTTATAGTGAACTTAAACGGATTCGTCCAAACAATATAAACGAATCTGAACGGGTGCAACTAATCAGGGCTGGTTTTTGGGCAGAAAATACTCATGACGATGGGAGGAGCAATCTGCGTTCAAGACTGCTTTAAGAATGAGGGAGTGGAAATATACGAAGGAGAGAGATTGGATGGATGCGGAGTGGACGTCAGCGACCAATATGTTGTGGTTTGCGACTAAGACGGAAATCTGATCGTTTTAGAGACTGAAGTCGCTCGAGAATGCCAAAACGGAAAAATTGATATGTATTTTGAGTGGTGATGCACATCATTTTTTATACAACTGTTTATTAATTTCTAAATATAAATACTGATAATTTACAAATCCAACATCTTCAGAAACTATCAACATTATAAAAAATGTAAAAGATTAATAATTCAGAAATTATAAATAAAAATTCATTCTTTACAAGCTTTAATAATTGACCAAATTATCAAACATATTATTACAACCAGGATAATGAAAATTGTAAGCATTAATGTCGTGTTACCTGTTATCTATCTTGCGATTGCTCTAAATTACTTTTTAATTATAACTCTTTCTGCTTATATCCCATTTAAATTATCATTAATATTATTTAAAGTAACGGTTCCAATTTCCAAAATATTTGTTATTTAGTCGTTTAAAATTATAACTTCAGCTAATGCCAAATCAGCATCATTAAGTTAAACCTTTGCAGCGTCAAGAACAACAGAAGCTATTTAAACTTTATTCATGTCAGTAATAACCTATTATTATAACGTATCAACATCATTAGATGAAGTTGAAATGTTTGGATTCTGTTATTTAATTTTCTAAACCAACATTTAAAGTTGAGAATTTAAAAAATCAAGTTTTACTTGTGCTTATTCACATTATTTTGCATTGGCTATCATACAAATCTCGTTTTCTGCCAAACCAATATATTCTTCTATATTTTTAATTTTCTGGTAAGTATCTTTCATTAAGCTCTAATTTGTTTAAGAGTTGGGTGTGCTCATTGTTTTGGTTACATCAATAAGTAATTTATCTATAGTATTGTAATAAATATCAAAGTCTGAACTCATTTGAAGTGGAGATTATGATTACTAAAAACAAATAATTACAATATATTTGAAACATATAGAGGAGATTATACTTAATGTATTTTGTTATAAGGTAAATTCATATGAAGTGGAAATTCATTAAACACAATCTATGTAGTATAATTCATCAGATAATTGAATAATCTTATAGAAACTCAAGATTACAAAGATTAAATAGATTATAGTATAATAATGTATAATATTTTTTGAAATAATTAATAATTAAATTAATAATTTCATTTAAACATCAACTAAATCAAACAAATAAATTGTATTTTAATCTTTAAACTACCCTGTCTCAGAACAATATCACAGAAAATGAGTTTATGTTTCCACTCTATACATGTCGTACTCTAAGTGGACGTCGCAAGAAGAGTTCCAGCTGAAGGCGGCTGTGGACAAGTACCAAAACGACTGGGCCACGATCCAGAAGCTTGTGTTCCCAGAACGCGACGCGATCAGCCTCAAGAACAAGTACTACTCGAGGATATACAAGAACAAGGCCTTCAGCACGACTCAGCCAAAGGAGCCGGGAAACAACTCAGATATAATCCAAGACGGTAACCTGAGCATCGACCAGCAGCTGGTCCTTATGAAGGTGAGAGCCCTCATGTTCTCAAGTGAATTTTGAATATCATTTAAAATTTGTCTCACAGCAGTCTTTTGATCATCCTCCACTTCTGTCCGTCTGGGTCCTGGAACTTGACCGTCACTTCCTTGTAGCTCTGTCTGCACTTCATAAACACCGCACCATCTTTGACCTCGAAGTTAGATTCGATGAGGCCGCAGAAGTAGAACTGGCCGTCTGCTTCGAGTTTGAGGCAGTTTTTCTGCGCGAAGACCTCATGTTCTCAAGTGAATTTTGAATATCGTAAATATATATCATTCCATTAAAACATAGCTAAAATATGCTAAATCAGAGAAGATTAGCTCAAGAAATACAATAAGAGATATTAAAACTATCTAATAGTAATAATTGAGACATCAAGCAAAAAGATAAAAATTATTGGATAAAACAATATCTCAGTTACTCAATAATAGAATAATATTGGAGTTTAATTGAATTAAAGTGACAATTATTGTCTTATTGTAAATTATTGTCAAAAGTAAGCTATTGTCAATAGTTGGACGGCTATTACTATAATATATACAGTTTAATTTAAAACATTTTTAAGACATACAAAAAATATATCGGCTCACAAAAAATAATGATTCAAATAGATTATAATTATTTGATTGCTAAAATACAGTACATTTGTAAGTGATTCTAATATTGTAAAATATTGTTCCTTTTTCCATTAAATCTAATAATATTTATAATCTTTGACACTAAATTTTTAATATTTCGCATATTATCATTCGTAAATATTTAGAATATTATACATTTATTCACTCCAATCAAGCTATGACAGATAATTCGTCTCAGCACTCAACAAGTATATCAAAGTCCTCGCAGGACCCGCTTCAGCAGTATCACAGCAAAATAGCAATGCAACCAATCATGAAAACGTTATTGGAGGCTATAATTCCAGATGCTATTTGCAATTTAACATCCAGCATTGTAGCCTTCATAATAATGCACTATTTGTATTTATATGTTGAAGATCAGGCAGGTGTAATTTCATTCCTGTTCTGCTACGTCCTTATTAATCTTGTTTCGATCACATTGTGCGATTCGGTGCTTCAAACCGCTAAGTTTCAAATCTCTAAGCTGCTCGAAACGAATAAACTGGGCGCTGCTCGAATTTACTTCTCTTATGTAGTTTTAGTTGGTCCGTTCATAAATTGCGCTTTAACTTTGGGCATACTATTGGGTCTCAGAACATATTTGGCCCAGTTCGTAATGTGGAGGCAGCACACGGCTGAGGAGAAATCTGTTTTTATTATCTTTGTTGTCGTGTTCGCGCTGTTTCACTTTTTCTATTCCTTAGACCGATTATTTTCAGTTCAAGGAAAAAGTGGCATTGCTAAGAACTTCGTGCTTCAAGTTATTTAAATGTATGTGGTCACTAGCACTGTCTTCTTCATTTAAATAAACGAAATATAAATTAATTTCACCCAATTCATACCAGCAGTTGTGTCTCCAGTCGTAATAGGAGCCACAATTCAACTTTTTAAATCATTCAGAATTCTAAAATAGAAATTCAAATTCGAAAATATTCTCTACTGCGAAAAAGCATCATTCAAACCGTTCAGATTCTCAATTATACTTGATGTCTGCTAGAATACTTTGTATTTCGTTTTTACAAACGTTGGAGACGCGCTCATTCCTGTATTTACAACATAAATTCTCAGCTACTACGACACATCAGCAGTAGCATTTACAATTATCTACATCGAAATGACTAATTCTATCAACAAGTCAATAATCAGTAACTTGGATGTAGTCTTTAGAATAAATTTGTAACTGAAAAGATACGATAGAGTTTATCATTTTTTCGTAGCAGCCGTTATAATTTTGTGCGTTAACTTTGTATATTAAACACTTACATTTTCCCTCAGAAACTACATTTACAAACAAGTATTTCACGGAGAAGTTAATCCAAGTATGTAGTTATATCATAGTTCAATTGATGGGTTAATATGAACATTTAATGCTTTCACAATGGCTACGATACGCGCTGACTCTAGGAAGACACTTGGTTTGATAATAGGAAGTTATAAACTATTACTCTCCGTTGGATTTTGGTTCGTTTCCAAGTATACAAATGCAGGGAATTCTTACTTTTCATCGATACTGTACTTTTATAAGTACTGTGTTGATATTGTAGGAATAGGATTCTACATTTTATTCTTTTAAAAGTTCTACAAACTGAAGAAGCAAAATATCTTGACTGAAGAAATTGTATTAGTCAAACCCAAAAAGCTCGTGTTACAAGAAATTTAAGCAATCGACTCCATAAGTAGGAATTCTTCGGTTGATGACAGTAAGTCGAAAGAAATCAATGCTTCGAAAGAATTGATTTACAGTTCTAAAATCGATGCTGTGGTGAGTTAAAGTTGGACATAGGACGATTTTAAGGAAACGTAGAATGCTAAACGCGATTTCAAGAAGTGAAACTATCAGTAATTGTAATTTCTATGAGTTTGAGCTCGTTTTCATTCAATTCTATTTTGTATCAAATACTATCTTACTTATCATAACATTCAAGTTGATTAATTACAAATAGGCAATATCAATATTTAACAACTATTTGAATGAATGGTTGTATATGGTAAGATATCTTAAATTACCTGAAATTATCAAAATTGGATATACAAATTAGTAATATATATTATTTTATTCGCACATAATATATCATTTTTGACAACTTGACTTTAGCACATCTAAAATTTGTAACTGCGAATTCAAGTATTAAAGTAGTTTCTATAGTGATGTTATTTTCCATTTCTTTTCAGAAATGATGTCTGTTGTCTGCTTCACTCAAGTTATAGAAACATCATATTCTATTGATAAAGGATTAGTACTGAATTATAAATCATCACATAATGTTACAGATTATATTGAATGTAATAAAACTTTATATTAAATTTCATAGAGTGGTTATGATGATAAGGGTATTTAGATGTCACGGCACCACCACGTCCAAAACCACCGAGCGCCCTTCAAAACTTCCCGTGAAAAACGTACCCCCGAAACCGTCTGATACCGCTCAGTAGTGTAAAATCGCGCTGCTGGCACCATTCACACTACACAGCACCATATCTAAAACTATCTGCGTAAAATAACACAGTCAGACACAAATTATACAGCCTGTATTATCAAACGGTGCTGGGTCATAAAAGCGTGATTAAACAATTGCAAACTAAATGAGAAAGCGTGGCAATGCCGTGACATCTAAATACCCTTATCATCAACAAACAAACATGTGATTAAATATATTTCTAAATTATATATCTTAATTAAGTATTTCAATTCATCATATATCGTGATGTCATAGGTGTTATAAATTGAAAATTTTAATACCGGTACATCGCGTCAAAAAATATTACTTTCATCTCCAATATCCAGTTACAGACCATTACATTCATTTATATCTATCTATTTAAAAATAATTAACTTAATATTCACTCAAATCAAATCAAACGAACACACACACGCACATGTCTTCTTCATGCCCAATGGCGGTGCCGGTGTACACCTCATATTTATTTACCATCATTTAGATTTATTTTTATATTCTATACTAATGTGTAAGGAACCCACGGCCCATCTTATTCTGAATAACAGTGCGTATATGTTATTTTGAGGGTCCCTATTGAGCAAACGTCATATATACGGAACGAGGGGAATAGAATGAATGTATACACTAAACAAACTACTAAATTACTAAACTCACTCAAGCATGAATATCTTCATGTCCGAAGACGAGTGCCGGTTACACTCCTTATCTATTTATCCTCATTATGATTTACTTTATACTCTATACTAATGTGTAAGGAATCAACCGGAAATTCCTTATAACACACATTCCTTAAGTAATAAACCATAACTACTTTCAATAAACGTCAATTTAAAATTTTACGGTGAGAGAGAATTGAACCCTCAACCAACCCTGTAACAGTCGAACGCTCTTCCGACTCTGCCATTTTGGGTTATATGATACTTTACAATATTTATGCTAATATATTTTCCTATAAAGAACTAAAGAAAAAATAATAAAATAATAATCTCATTTCCAAAATCCAGTTACAGACCAATTAAACCAAACCATATTTGCTGTTGATGCAAAATCATGCTAAATTCTTATTCGACCTAATTCAACATCACAATAAATAACATCACACCCACTACCATTGGCATCAGTTCGTTGCACTGTTGCTGTATATTCGCAAACCTATGTAAAAGGTAATGCAAAATTTATCCACGCATAACCGCCACCCTACTTAATTACATTAGTTGTACCATAACATGTTTATTCCTATCCGGTTCGTCTCCATCCTTCACCTCTTGTTTAATAATTGTAAACAAAAACCTCTAAAACCACAAAACCAAAAAACAAATCTTATCAATAACCTATAACCATCCAACTATATTAATTAGATTCATTGCCACCAGAGTTTGCATAATCCGCGGTGATTACAACTTTATCAATATAGTATTATATATAACCGACATCAGCACCGTTTCCACCATTTGTACTGCACAAACACGAAACGAAACCACAATATACAATATTTGTGAAATTTTTGGTATAATAAATAGTTCTTTAATTCAATGCCCCTTATACATCAATTACACCGAATTTTATAGTTATAGGTCCAATAGTAAAAGTATATTAACCCATAGCATTAAAATCTTTCGGTGAAAACATGTTTTAGATTTGAGTTATTAAATCAGACTAATTAGTATTTACAGTTATCACAGATGACATTTGAGTTTATAAAGTTGAGATATAAGTATTTGATGTATTCATATCCGTTATATTCGCTTTAGTATTTATTTTGTTATCTATATTTGTAAACATTGTGTTGTTATCTAAAATATTTTAATTGTATAAAGATGTAAAAGTGTCTTTATTAAGTTTCAATTTCAATAAATTATCTGTTTCTAATTTAGTATAAACATTTGCTGATAAAGGATAATATTAGTTGATATAAGTTTTAGTATAAAATAAGTTATTGCATTCTGAAATAGAGTAAAACATTGATACAATTCCTGCATCTGCTTTATAAGCCAACTTATTATCAATTTCAGTTTTAGAGTATACATCAGTTGAGTTAACTTTATTTCCTATTTATAAATATATATCTTCAAACATATAATCATGTTCTATAAATTTACTATTGTAATTAGAGGTGATATCTTCTAATTTTGTATTTATTTAAGTTTAGTTGTAATAGTTATTCGATACATGATCTTTAACCAATTAAGTTTTAGACTCAATATCAATTGGTATTTGTTCATTTACATGACGTTTTAGTTGAACGAAATCGTCCGAGAAATCAACTTCAGGGAAAAATACTTCACTTCTTTTTGAAAATCCTTTTATTTCTGTACTGTAAGAACTATCATTTATTATTTTTTCTTTTATAAAACTATTTACTAAATACTACTACTGCTACAACGACCCTGTATTCATACCATCAAAAGTGCTTTCACATAAAGTATTAAATATCAATTAGTGACAATGTATTATCTCATTAACTAAAGTTCCATCTGCAATTCTATATTCTTTAAAGGTTTTAGTTTCATTAACACTAATATTAATATTTCCATAAATTTTTATCCATTCAGTTTCGTTATAATATACTTTAGTTGAATTAGTTTTCCATCCATTATCATCTGTTCCTTCTTAACTCTTCACTATATAAAAACCTTATTTTATTTCCCATAATTTAAAATCAGTTGTTAATATATTTTAGCCTCCTAATTAAGATAAGATATAGTCTATTTATTATTATTAAGAATAGTTTTCATTTTTAAGTGATAAAATAGTTTATTATTATTTAGTTGTTAAATCATTTAGACTTTAGACTTAATTCTATAGTATTGAAATATTTTATACATTGACCTTGTTATTTTAAATCATTTCATCCAATGTTTCTTCTAAATCAAAATCCCCATCAACTTTAGATGACACAACAATATTATTTGTTCTGAAGTTTTTTATCGTAAAATTATTTAAACTCTTACCTTCTAGCTAATTAACATCAAACAACATATTAGTCTGACCAGTCACCGTATTAACATAGTAGCTTTAATTTTATTCTCTATTATCAAACTATATAGTACTATCCTATTAATTTATATATATTTTTTAAGTTCCATTTAATATAGTATTACATTTTATAATACTTTAATCAGGCGTTGATAAAATTTACATTTATTTTATTATAAGAAAAAATGACTAAACGCGTGTTTATCAATCAATTTGATACGTTCCAATCTGATTTATTGGAGTTTCGAGAAAGCAAATACATGCGTGAAAAAGTTTAAGATTGTTATATTAGTATATTTTATTGTCCTGCAAATCATGTTTTATACCTCTACCAATTAGAAAATAAAACTGCAGAACAAACATTAAAATCATTATTAGAATTTTAGAAATATATAAAACCGTTAGAAGTTGATTTACAAAAATTAGTCACAGATTAAGGGAAAGAATATTACTCAGTCTTCGAAGACTATTTAAAATAACACGACATACATCATCGCATTGTATTGCACGATGATCTATAACTCGCCCCTATCAACTCTATGTGTAGATACATAAGACAGTAATTATAACAACGAATATAAAAATAGTATGAATTAAGTCCAGATAATGAAGAAGGTTAAAAACTTATAACGAAATAGGACTTAAATAAAATAATAAAAGAGTTTATAAAATTTCACAATTATGAAAAAGTAATACCGTTATACAAAGAGGTTCCAGTAAATATAACACGGAAATAAGTTGAAGAAATAAATAAAATAAAAAGAAAATTAAATGAAAACATTGATAATTAAAACGAGTTATAACCAGGTGACGTTGTTAAAGTATTATTATTAAAAAGCAAATTAGAAAAGCAAAGAGAAAATAAATGGTCTCGAGGATTGTATTAGATAATATATAAACATGGCTCCTTTTATTAATTAGTTCCATACAATTTTAGTTTCAAGGAGTATGCATAAACATTTAAAATCCCTAAAGAACACCCTGCGGGAGAGCCTGTATATTTTAGAAAGAGTTATTAAATTAAAAAGAGTTCAGTCTCTCACCTCAAATACTATCCATACGAAATGGAAACCACAAATTTTTACACATTTGAAAAAATAATTTCAAGTTTAAATAAAAACAGTGAAAAGATAATAAGTTAGGGAGACTTTTATCATCATCAAAAAGACTATTACTATAAAATATATCAAAATTAAACTAAATAAGATTTTATAATTAAACCATTTTGGCTCAAACCAATGGATCACACTATAATCACACCTATTGAAGATAACTACTGGAACGGTTCAAAACTCCCTAAATTTTATAAACCAATATTTTAATTTATATGAACTGAAGAAAAAATAAATATATAATCACTCTTATTTTTTACTCAACTCTTCTGTGATAATTAAATTTCCTGTTTAAATATCTATCTAAACAAATTAATCGTAAAATTAATATACTTCAACATTAGCTGTTTATATTTGAGGTAACTTAGTTGCTAAATTAGCTATTGATGTTGATTTAACAGCTTATTGATTAACATACGGACTTAAACTATATTTCATTAATATTTTATGTATTTTACTGTGATATCCATCACCAACTACATCTGTAACCTCGTCCATAGAAAACATTTCTAAACTTGAAATAACAAAAGCATATTTAGATAACCAATTATACTCTGTTCTCATACCACAACTTAACCCAAATTAATATTGTTAGGTTCTATTTAAACTTCTCATAGTTTCTTGATACAATTATTATAAATTACTTAAAGTAAAACCGTTCATTAACGCTTCAACCGATGTGCCTCTGATAACATTATAATCGCTGAAAAATACTGTATCTGTTGAAAACGCTGCCTATTATTGACTACGAGTTTCATTTGCTACCAATTAAGCAGCTGTAAATGTGCTCCATAAACCGTGTAAATATGTTGAGTCATCTTCATTTATATCATTTTAATATATACATAACGCAGTTCGTGCGCTAGAATTGTGTCCATTATTAACAAAATTAACCTAAGTACTATCCAACGAGGCGGTTAAAGGAAATTGTTCATATCTAACATAAGGCTGTATTATTTTATTTTTTGCATTTAATTTTGTTTATATTGTTGAACTTTGTTTAGATGCAATAAATAATTAAATATCACATAAACCTGTTTTAGTAGGTTCAAATACAGTTTCTTTTGCAAATAATTTAGAAATACTATAATTTTATAATTTAATCCTAAATTGTACTTCCTATCTTTTCAGAACAGAAGGGTAGAAATTATTGTCTAAGTCGAATACTTGATTTAAACAATTTAACGGTAATATAAAATCTTATTTAAATACGTATTTATCACCACCTTATACGCACTAACCAACTAAAGGATTTAGAGGACTTACCCACTAATCAATTACTGGGATGTATCCATCAAACCATGTTTTTCTAAAAGTGTCTTAATATTCAGAAGGTAATGTCATTTAATTAAAACCTCTCCATCTATTTAACAACTCATCAGTTGCGTTTGTGTTACCGTAATTTACTGTTGACGATGATAATATAGTTAGCGCGTTCATTGCCGCTGTAGATAAACACTCAACATCTCCGTATGTTTCGGCTGCATGTTCGTTTTCGCCTGCAACTGTTATAATACGACGGAATATAAAACCGTTTTACATCCAATATCTTCCATACGTATTAGCAGCATACGGAATTGAAAATTATATAGTATATTTTATATATGAGTTAGTTGTACTTATAACCGCATCATAACCTGCAGGCAAGTTCCATTAATATGTTTATCCTGCACCTTTAGTTAATAAACCTGTAGTATCATTTAAATTATTAGTTCCTTACATAGGAATATTATATATTTTTAAACCCGTTCCATTATTAGAGTCGGATATGTATACTGTTTCGCTTAAGTTTTCTATATTTTATACATTTGATGGAATTATTTTAGCTTCAATCGACATTGTGTTTTCTATTGACAAAAAATAAACTTCAGTTCACTCGTCCTTTAAACTTTAATTTTTGTTTTTAAATCTGTTAAACAATCCGCTTACAGCACTTGCTCCCTATGTTATTAACTTTCCACCAGGCAATGCTTCAATTAAACCTGTTACTGGTTTCTTTACAACCGTCCATATATTAGACATTACATTTTTAAATTTCTACCAACCAGTTTTCTTCTTTGTTGTGTTATTTAACGACCCTGATGGAAGTATTTTCATCTAATCGTTTAATGTTCTATAATCTTCTTTTATTTTTCCTAAACTATTTAATGTATCCACTGTTTATTTAGCAACTGGCCTAAAATCGTCACTTACTGTTTTATCTATTAATTTATCTGCAGTATCGTTCATACCATCTTTAATTGTACTCCACATGTTCGCGTTCATTTTTCATTAGTAGAAAAAAAGTTCTATCATAATTTAACCAACAATCTATATAATATTTTAGGACTATGATCAAAAATTTCTACTTCTGTTCTTAATCCATTTATATACTAAATTTAAAATGTTCTAATTTTGATTTTAAAAGTGTTGCTTTAGTTAGTTTCAATAAAAGTAAACACATTATTATTTAAACTTGATATTGTGTATTATGTTGCAGTCGCATACTCTCTAAACTAATTGTTAAAATTAATTTTATATATATAACCGGTTATTATGTTCTCTGGATCGTAATCATCTAATTAAATAAAACCGTTTAATTAACTAATTGCCATTTCTTTCGGTCTTTATAAAAATGTGAAGTCATTAACAATATCTTCTGTGTATAAGTACATTTACTATTTTTGATGTATAAGACGTTTTTCTTCAACAGGGTTAACATCCAAAACCTCATTTATAAAATAAGTACTTTAATAAAATTTGGTTTAAATGATAAATTAATATTATATAGTTCTGTCGCAATCGTCTGTCAATTTTATTTCAATCGGTCCGTTGCTATTTATAACGCTGTGTGTGTCCAATGTTTTGTTCTAGTACTCTAAACAACAAGGGTGTAGAACTGTTAATATATTACTGTCAAATTGAACTTATCCGTTTTTAAAGGTAGATAAACCTCCATTAATTTTATTGCAAACAAGTTTAAAATACTTCGACATAAATACATTTTAATTTAATTTCACTTCTTATTAATTTTCTTCTTTTTCTATTGTATTACCAGACCCAAATGCGTTAAACAAATTGCCTGTCATAGATATTTTAGTTACATCGTGTGCAAATGATATTGTGAAAGTTTTATCAACATTTAAGAAAATATCAAAGTATTAATCTAATGAAATATTATCTGCAGTTTCTAGCCTTCTTAAATAAGCTAAAAACATTTCTGCAGTTTTAAACGTTTCTTGAAATATTGGAACTGTAACTAATATATCTTCATCATCATAAATTTTTATAACGCCTGTAAATTTATATATATCCTCTGTTAATCGTACTGATACTAAACTGATATAATCGTTTTATCCGTAACTCAATTATTATATAATAGCTTTTCCTGAAAGATCCGACATTGATGTGTCGAGCGTTGTTGTCATTTATAAATTGTAAAAAATATAGCTGACATCACTCTTCATCACTAACTTATATGTTCATTGATTTTAAAAAGGGATTTTCAGTCTTTAAAGGCTTCATTACTTTTTTCTTTTAGTTTTGCACCTCTACTGGTTTCTCTACTGGTTTCTCTACTGGTTTTTCTACAGGTTTCTACACTTCTTCTCTATCTTCAATTACTTCAATACGTTATTTCTTCTACGCCTCCCCTCTATTATTCAATGCTTCTAATATTTATTTTAAATAATCTATTTATTAATCTGGTTTATCTTATTGTACTTCAACTTTAGGCTTTCTAACTTATTTATTACATGTTGCTCTCCAACCTTATTTTGTCCATCTCCAAGTCTTTCCTTCAACAGGTTCTGGTACGATATCTTTATTCATTCTCCAATTATTCTCTTCCATTTTCTATTATTAAAAAATATTACGTAATATCACATGCATCCTTTAATGCAACTATAAACTTCTTTACTAATTTTTAATATATTATACGACATTGATATTAATTATTTAGTTGTATATGTTTTAATTGTATTATCTATCATTGTATCTAAAAGTTAAACTGCAATTTGAGTCGAAGAACTTTATGTAGAAGAACTTTCACACAAAAAGTTATTTATTTATAATTTAACATTATATTTTTTAGTCTCACCGCATTATTTATCATTAGCCCAAACCAACTCAGCCAACGCACATAACTGTGTTATCATTTATTATATAGATTATGATGTTATTATATCAGACATGTATTTCTTTATTACTATTGCACTATAGGTATTAAACTTATTTAAGTTAACTTGTTCGTCAAAAGCAACTAACGAACTTTTCATTGTATTATAATTACTAGTTATAGTTAATGTGTTTGTAGAGGTAGTGTCAATACCTACTGATTTTATCTATTGAGTTGTGGTAGTGGAACTTTGTGCGGAACTTTGTGTGGAACTTTGCGTTTCTTTAGTCATTGGGTACATTATTTTATATTAGCCAAAAAAATATTGACTCATTTTAACACTTTATCAAAACCTAATCTTATACTTTATGTAGGTCTTATTAATATATATAAAAAGTTATGTATATACTTTTGTTTGGCCTCACCTTCTTCCTAAAAACCAATTGTGTCTTTATACATTTATACAAATTACTTTTCTCCAAACGTAGGACTTTCCAAACCAGTTAGATCATCAAATACAGCTTTAACTTTGTCTATTTTCATCCCTGTAAAGAACAACATCGCGTTCATCTAAGTTTTAAAAGAGTAAAATGTATTTCCTAATGAGTGAAAACTAATGGCTGTGAAAAATATACCTAAATGTCTTCTTTTACACAACGTCTTATAAAATTTATTTTCTAATATATTTGTAAATAAAGAAGTTCCAGAACAATCATCTATTAGCATAATAATTTTATTTCTTCTTATTAAATAACCGTCAAACGTCAATCCTAGTATTTAATACAATTTGGTCAAATTATTTTTAATTTATATATTAGTTTCTTTAAATTTAAGTTCTGGATAGTCTTTTTTAGTCTTTTCTATTTACTTAATTATTGTATGCATGTACTCAAATATAATTAAATCATCTCCTCTGGTTCTGCCCTCTTCGGTTCTATCATTTTATTTAGTAAATTTATTTTCTTTACAAAAATTACGTAAATGTACTTATAACTCTAAAACAATATTTACGAAATTTACCATCTCTTTAATTGTGTCGCATAAATTTATAATGTTTTTATTTTCATCTCCATCTATTAAAATCTTATCATGTTCTTTCTTCAAAGTTCGATCGCTGTTTATAGAAGGACTGATATATATCCTATGTGTTATCGGACCGTTACATAAAAACGGACTGTCCAAATCGTATGTAGTTTTCTTCGACTGTTCAATAACAGCTTCTTCCATCTTTTGCATTTGATATGTTTTTCCACAACCAGGACAACCGAACAAAGCTGTTAGACTAAAACTACAAATAGGGATTTCGCAACCCTATAACATTACTTACTCATCTGATTTAATATTCATTTATGTTTAAGAAAAAACTACTGTCATTTCTTAATCTATATTTATTTAATAATCTTTTTAAGCTTCGGAGATTTCTACACGACATCTACTATTTAATCTATATTTTATTATATGTTCTAAAGTTATTAAGGTTATTATTCTGTTTATAGTTGTGTTGGTTCTTATAGTTGTGTTGGTTCTTATAGTTATCTATCTTTTATATACGGAACTTTTTTAGTTTGTTTACCATCTTTATTTAATTTTTATAGTGCGCGATTAAATTATTCCATATCTATTGTTTTATCTAATTTAATTTTAACCATTCTATTATTTTTATCTTTCATATTGAAAAAGTATTCGTTATTTTAATTTTAATATAGTTAAATGTTTTTCCCAGTAGTATAATTATATACACTTCCATAATCTGTTATATAGTAATCTTATCTACTATCCGGAGTATTTAACTTAAACAATGTTGGACAATTTGGAACATCTTTGATATAATATGTTTATAAACCAGCTACTTTTTCTTCTTTTTCCATTTCGTGAAAAGTGCTATGAGGCTCTTCTTCAAGAGCATATTCTGAAAATAAATCTTAATAAAACTATGTTTGGTCTATTGTGAAGTCTGGTTAATTTTATTAATACTCAGCTAGTTCGTTAGACAAAATATCATTAGCTTCATGATAATCTAACAAACCCTTATTATATTCTTCTTTTACACCGTCTATTGCATTTATTAATTGATTTTAATCTTATGCTAACTTCTCATCAGCTTAAGGATTTTATTTTAAATAATTTGATGCGTTCATATACTCGGTTATGTATTAATCTTATTGACCAAATACTTATTTTAACTTTTATGCTAGATTATTTCTTCTGTTATAATACTCTAATACTGTTTCATTTTCCTATATTTATTAATTTAACTAATCAACCAATTCTCTTTCCTTCTCTTTTTCATTTTCTATTTATTATTTCTTTTCACTAAAGAAAATAGCACCTTCTTCTGGTAATTAAATGTTTTACCTTTATAGATACTCTTACTCAACTTAGTTAACATTTTTATTTATACCTTCTATCATTATTTACTATTTTATTTACTACTACTAATATTATTCTTATTCTTTTTATTATATCTCCTACTATAAATATTAAAGCTACTATTATTTTTCAATTTCAATTTATTATCTCTACTTGTTTTTCTAAACATTGAGTTCTATATAATATTTTTAATCTAAAGGTATTTCATGATAGTTTTCATCAGTAAATGACACAGAAATCCCATTTATTAACTATTGTGTGGTAATTGTTGATTAACTTCCTGCTGTGATACAAACTCGTGTACCTGGAGGTTGGTCCAAATTATTTCTTAAAAAGTTGTATTAATCCTTCTTGTTTTCAAATATTGTTGTTTCGTTTAATAAAGGACATAATACATTTATCCTTTTAATAAAGTTTTAATAATACTTATTTGGAAAAGTAAGTCTATACTAATTGGTTCCATCCGCTAAAGGAAAATTAACAGATGTGATAATTTCATCGTTTGCTCCTAAAAGTTTTTATAACCAATAATTTTATATTTGCATTTTAGTCGGTTAGTCAAACTTGAGTTATACCAACTAATTGTTTTTAATAGATAGAGGATTATAAGTCACTACAATTTTCTATTTGTCTAATAGTTAATACTAAATTATTTAGCATATATCAATAATATATTAAAATATATCGTCTCTAACTCCAAAAGACCCTAAGTTGATGTCGTATATCGGACTTTCTTCTATTTATATTTTAATAATAGCGTTATCAATCATGTTCTAAGGTACAACAAAAGTGATTGAAGGTTATACATCTAATATATCTTTATCTATTTAAAATATTTTAACTAAGTCTTGTGAAAGAGTCTTTAAAAACTAATTGTTTTAATCGCCTTCATAATATGTTTGCATTTTAAAATATGAAAAAATATATATCACTCATTGTTATAAAGTCCTTTCTACAATCTTGTTAAGTATATTTGTATATGTTTATTAAATCTATCTAAACAAAGATATATCAAACTTTTTCTACAATATCTCGGTATCATAATCCTAATTCTAACGCCATTATTGAAATACATTTTGTTTAAACTAGGGCTGTAATAATAATTTTATAGTTAATGACCAGTATAAAACTCAACTTCGTCAGCATCTTCTGGTAAAGTATCAACAAACTCAAATAAATCGTTATATCCGTTTTTATTCTTTTAATTATCACTTCTTGACACCCATCTTAAGTTAGTAAGTCTATTATCTGTTTTTATAGCCAAAATATGATCAACTTCAGGTAAGTTTAAAGGGTTTGGTATAAATGTTTCTGCTAGTAATCTATGTACATATTTATTAAATCTTTTATTATTTTAATCAACTAGTTTAATTCTATAATAACCGTCTTTATCTAGTGTCTATATTATTTATTTATTATCTTTGGTATCGAAAACCTCTCCATCCTCGTTTATTGTATATCTTTCAAAACCTGGGATAGGTAAAATTTAATATTCACTCATTTAATATAAACAAAAAATAATTAAATCATTATTAATTACACCTATTTATAACCTCTTCTAATCTATCAAAATCACAACGAACTTAATTACCTCTAACTATTTTATCATTCTTTTTCAATTTACCATTTAACATACTTTTTATTTTTTAAAATGTTTCCTTTCCGTCTTTATATAAAGGAAATACTTTAAATGGTTTTATTTACTCGTTTTTATTATTGCATTTGATTCTTCTCATATATAATAAAGGCTCATCGTTTATTTTATATACTCTTATTTCTTCTTTTATTATTTCTTCCTTAGGTTATTGTAGTAATAATGCGTTTTATAGCTCCAACTCTATAATCTTTGTTTCTATATCAGTATTTGTTAACTATATATTTTGTTAAATTAATTCTAATAATTTTTCTCTTTGATTCTCCATTTTATTTACAGCAAAAAATATAATTATTTCACTCGCATATTTTTAAATCTGCGTACTGACTTACTGTTTCTGGTTTGGTTATTTATCTTTTCATATCTTTTAATTTTAATACTGCTATATCTTTTTCATCTATTGGTTCTGTAAAAGACTGAGGATAATAAGAGCCTTTATCTGATTTCTTTTGTTCTTTGGTTATATCTAATTAAACATATTAATATTTTGGTATAGTTTTCAATGTGAAAGTGCTATCATTTAATTTAATTGTATGTACTATTTTATTATCTTTGAAATATATTAATAATAGAACTCTTGTATTATATCCAAATTAAGTTAACCTATATGCTTACTAGCTTCTGCTACATCTCCATACTAATCACAATAGGTATCCATTGTATAATAATTATATGGAAATACTTCTTTAAATATTTGCTTTTGTTGTTCGATTGATAAAAACATTTTAGGTAACTCAGATAGTTTAGTCGGGCCGAAAATTCTTGTGCTATCTCTAAAAGTTACTTTACAATTCTTTCGATAAACATCAAATTATATTAAATTACCATCTGATCTTAACACTGTATTAATTTAAAGCTGTTCTTTTAGTATGAACGCTGCATCGTAAGATAAATTGTGGAAATATACATAGAAATCTTTTTACTTTTTCTCCTCAACTATTTTATCAATGTGATTCAATAATGAGTATATGTTTCTTCCGTGTAATATTTCATCTGTATTTAAACCGTTTGTGAAACATAATAGGAACGGTTCGTGCTTGATCGACTCGCCTTTATGATTTTTTGTAAATGATTCGAAATCTGCATATATTATTCTTTTGTCTTCTTATTCTTGTTCTTTTTCTTGTTCTTGTTCTTCTTGTTCTTGTTATTTAATATTTTGCAGACCATTGCAATCAATTGGAGCGCTAACTATTTTCTTTAATTAGTCTTTTAAATTATGTGCGTTAACTTCTGTTATTTCTTAAAGTAAATTATTGCTCATTAAAGTTTATAATACTGTTCCTGCTGAAATGAAGTTGTCATCTTTGTTTGCTCTAAAACTATTGCCTCTAATTTGATTTAAATTCATTGTGTTTATAAACTTAGGATTTGTTTTATACTCGTTATATTTATTAATCCACAGTTTACTTATCAACATATCACAATTATAAAAGTAGTGGTTTTTGTAGTAACCTATTCTAACTACTTCGTATTATGTGTTGTTTTTGTTTATATGCATCATGTGTGTTTTTTCATTATCGCAGTATTCGGTTATTATGATGTGACCTAAACCTTATAACTTTTTAATAGAAGTTATTGAAAATAGTTCATTTGATTCGTTCATTTACGATTAAATTATCAGTATTTCTTATTCTGTGTATACATTTGACTGTTTTAACGCGTATAAAAAACATTGTTCATTGCTAATTTCTTTGTGCTATTCTAATGTGTTCCCAATTTACAATATCTATAAATCTAAATGCTAACATAAGTTTAAATAATTTAAATAAGCGCCTTAACGTTTTGTATAAGTGGTGCTTCTAACTGTTTCTTTGTTATTTAACTTTTAGGGTAGTATTTCAACTCCAGTAACATTGCAAACATTGTATTATAATTCTACATCTGATCCTGGTTAATTCTCTTCAAGAGCCCAACCTTGTTAAATAAATGTTTACAATTCTTAAATGAAGGATTCTCTGATTAAAAATATTCTTGATTGAACTTGTTTTGTCTTTTAATCAACGTATTCAATTCGAACGTATTAGCCATTGTATTATTTAAATATTTCGATGCTATTTTCTTTGAAGAACATTACTTCAAAATCTGTGTTGTATAATAAATGAGAGTTGATATATTCTTTAATTTGTTCTGGGGTCATAGCTTTTATTATTTTCATATTTTATTGTCTCTTTTCTTCCCGTTTTTTAGCTATTAACTCTAATTTAATAATTTAATTTATTTCTTTATTTATTATTTCCTTTTGTTATTTATTAATTCTAGGATTATTTAATAATATTTAAAGTTCTTATTTAGATAAGATTGTTAAATCGTTTGGTATTTTTATACCTCTCTTTTGTTTTTAAACAACTTATACGCGCCCATTTAATGGTTTTTGATACTAAGGTTTAGCTTTCGGTTTAGCTTATTGTTTATGTGGCGCATTTATTTTAACCATCTATCTCACCTAGTGTTTAGGTGTTATTTATATATTTTTATTAGATCGTTTCGTTCCTTGCTTATGCATGTGGCTCTTTATGATAGATAAAAAATATTTTACTATTTAATAATTAGTAATTTTCACAATTCTCTTTCAATTCTATTTATCATATGATTTATTAATCTTTAACTTTCATATTAAGGAGCAGTATCAATGCTGTTGATAAGTTCGTATATCATCTTCTGAGGATTATTAATATGTTTGTTTATAAATACTTTGTAAAATGTATTATTTTATTCGAAATACTGTAAATCTAGGGCATTATTGAAGAACTGCGGTTGGTATGTAAAATTTAATATTCTATGTATATACTAATGTTTAACTATCTATGTGTATGTTTTATCTTTCATATATTCGTTTATTTATTGTTTTTCATCTTCACTAATTGTTATTTCAACTAAATTAGACAATCTATTATCAAATTCGTTTGAGTTGATGTGGTGTATTATATTATTACTATCTTTTTAATCAGATATAATTTTGTGTATTTCTTTGCCTTGTCTCGTTTTCAAATGTATATCTTTATTATTTTGATCGATAATCAATGGATATACATTGTCTATATCTTCTCTACTTATATCTCGCTCTTCATCTATTAAATAACATAACGGTAATTAAAATATGTACGCGCACGCATTAATAACTTTGTATTGCTGTGGGTAGTTGATTAGTATTTAAAACGATTTATAAATTATTCTCGGTATTATTGTTTAAGACGCTGTGTATAAATAATTGTTGATCACCGCGCTATGCTTTTCAATAAGCTAGCATTATTATAGTATTTAAATATAGCGTTCAAATATATTCTGATCTTGTAATTTAATATTTTTAATTAAATAAGATATATCGTATTATTAAATATACTTCATTGATTAATTCATTTGATCGATATTCATTGTTCCTGTACTATATTATATGAACTATTTTTCGTTAATTATGTTATCATCTTCTTATTTATCTCGAACTGTATGGTTGTTAATAAATTATAACTTTGCTATTAGTTATTTCTTATTTGTTGTTTCAGTTTTGTACAACGCGATGAACATATTCAATTGTGGTATAGATATATCCGCATTATTTGGTTTCAAATATTCTAATATATCTCCAGCTTTTGTTTTATTTTTGATTAGTTGGTTGTACATCGTATTAAATTTTTATTATTGCATTCTGTACAATGTAAATGTCTCATTTTGTACTTTGATTTGATATTATGATGACGGGTATATTTAAATCTTATCTCTAGTTTTTTACAATAATAATTTGAAATCCATTAATAACGGCGAAAATTGTTGATCTGCAATTAGTTAAATTAGTTCATCTATTTATTCAATTGAGATATCTGGTATTTATTCTTATGTTTCATTATCTATATAACTTTATAATATGCTGAAAATCTTGTGTTCCGATCTAAAACTTTTAGATTTTGGTGCTTCTATATATTTCTTGATATTTGATATTAAACTGTCAAATTAGGTTTGCTCCATAGGTCGGGTAGTTTATAACATTAGCTTTCTTAATAACAAAAAAGTCATTGTATATTTTACTTTTTATTAATTATTGACGGTAATTGTTGACGATATTGAGAAGGTAAATTTATTTTTTTATTATTATACAGGTACAACTAATGTAATTAAGTAGGGTGGCGGTTATGCGTGGATAAATTTTGCATTACCTTTTACATAGGTTTGCGAATATACAGCAACAGTGCAACGAACTGATGCCAATGGTAGTGGGTGTGATGTTATTTATTGTGATGTTGAATTAGGTCGAATAAGAATTTAGCATGATTTTGCATCAACAGCAAATATGGTTTGGTTTAATTGGTCTGTAACTGGATTTTGGAAATGAGATTATTATTTTATTATTTTTTCTTTAGTTCTTTATAGGAAAATATATTAGCATAAATATTGTAAAGTATCATATAACCCAAAATGGCAGAGTCGGAAGAGCGTTCGACTGTTACAGGGTTGGTTGAGGGTTCAATTCTCTCTCACCGTAAAATTTTAAATTGACGTTTATTGAAAGTAGTTATGGTTTATTACTTAAGGAATGTGTGTTATAAGGAATTTCCGGTTGATTCCTTACACATTAGTATAGAGTATAAAGTAAATCATAATGAGGATAAATAGATAAGGAGTGTAACCGGCACTCGTCTTCGGACATGAAGATATTCATGCTTGAGTGAGTTTAGTAATTTAGTAGTTTGTTTAGTGTATACATTCATTCTATTCCCCTCGTTCCGTATATATGACGTTTGCTCAATAGGGACCCTCAAAATAACATATACGCACTGTTATTCAGAATAAGATGGGCCGTGGGTTCCTTACACATTAGTATAGAATATAAAAATAAATCTAAATGATGGTAAATAAATATGAGGTGTACACCGGCACCGCCATTGGGCATGAAGAAGACATGTGCGTGTGTGTGTTCGTTTGATTTGATTTGAGTGAATATTAAGTTAATTATTTTTAAATAGATAGATATAAATGAATGTAATGGTCTGTAACTGGATATTGGAGATGAAAGTAATATTTTTTGACGCGATGTACCGGTATTAAAATTTTCAATTTATAACACCTATGACATCACGATATATGATGAATTGAAATACTTAATTAAGATATATAATTTAGAAATATATTTAATCACATGTTTGTTTGTTGATGATAAGGGTATTTAGATGTCACGGCATTGCCACGCTTTCTCATTTAGTTTGCAATTGTTTAATCACGCTTTTATGACCCAGCACCGTTTGATAATACAGGCTGTATAATTTGTGTCTGACTGTGTTATTTTACGCAGATAGTTTTAGATATGGTGCTGTGTAGTGTGAATGGTGCCAGCAGCGCGATTTTACACTACTGAGCGGTATCAGACGGTTTCGGGGGTACGTTTTTCACGGGAAGTTTTGAAGGGCGCTCGGTGGTTTTGGACGTGGTGGTGCCGTGACATCTAAATACCCTTATCATCATGGTTAGCTTCAAATGAAGGGTAAAAGGAAGTATTTTAATGATGAAAAGGGTATTGATGAGTATTAAAACGCAACAAAAATAGACGATGAGTTAGTATAACTGTTTTGCAAAGTATATTATGAATAAGGATCTACAAAGTATTAATTTGGCTATGTTACAAAGAATGGCGATACATTAATTGAATACCCATAATTTGATTACAAGTTTGGATACTTTGGGACCGGTATACCTAAAAATGTTAAATAAATTATTGTAGGTACTTGTACAACTTTTGCCCTTACTAACACTGGTTTGTACGTATTAGGTTTATGTTCAGAAGCTTGTGGACTAGTTGACAAACTAACTACTCAAGTTTTGTTCCAATTAAGGTTCCCATCCCAGCTTCAGAAATTGAATTAATTTCATATGATAATTTACTATTTATTCATGCAAAGAACGGCGACGTTTACGCTATGGGAACAAATCACGAGTGTGTCCCATCGGATATATTTCCTGATAAACTTTTAGTGAGAAAAATTGGAAATGGAATGAAAAAATTTCAATCTGGATTCAACTTTACAGTGGCATAATAACGAAATTATTATATCAAGGGAAATAACTTAGTTCTTTTCGACCCTACAACCCTAACTGAAGTCATAATTGAGTAAGGAGCACATGATTTCTATATAGATCGCTTGAGTTGGTACATTATAATTCTCAAAGAATAACAGATAAAAGTAATTGCTGAAACTCCAATAGGAATATAATATACTAAATTGTATTGCTACTTGAAACCCACCGATCCACAATGTGAGTTACTAAAAATTGATTTTTTTGATAAATAAAAACACTGCATAACGCCATCATCTCTTTGTAAAGTACAAGTTTGTGAAGATGATAGATTTAACAAAGACCCAACCTGTGATATAAAGGATTGCAATGCAAATGATGCATTATGTATTTCAATTTGGTGTAGTAGATATAAATATCCGTAAGAAATAGCATTATGCAATGCAAACAATATAAAAACAGTATTTAAAGTATATTTTGAAAATGCGAAAGATTATATATTAAAAGATAATATTATGATATAAGTTTCATACTAAGAGTCAGTTAAACCACATGTGCAGAATATAGCGTTTTGTCGTGACCAGCATATTTTTAATCAACAGTTGTAGTATTCTAATAGTGATATTATTCCAATATTATTTTCATTCAAAAATATTCAACCACTTCGTTTCAAGTAAAGCATGCAAATGAATTCAATTGTTGCATATAAAGTAATTCAATGCTGATTTAAGTCTCTATACCGTTATAAAATGCTCTATAACCATCATAAACAATCTCACACAACTTTATTCAACCGACTTCTTAAAATCTAACGTTTTAGTAGAAATAAGGTATTTTCTTTTTTTTGTGAAAAGTATCGAATTTCAGGTAAGTAGGTAGAATAAGATACACAGATATTCTTTTACTTAAGCCGATTGAAAATTATTTAATATTGGTCCATCTACATCTGAAGGAGAAACGTTCAGATTGTCACTACTAATTAAAATACTAAAACGAATGAAATTAGTTGATTTTTAAGTGGTGTTGTTATTTAAAACATTCAGAAAGAATTAGTTTTAGCTTAGTTTAAGAGGGTTTAAGGATATGAACACATAAGTCATTATATATTTATTTCGATTTATACAAAAATTTCACTCCAATACACATGTGTTAAACCACAAATACCTGATGAAAACCCTGAATAAACAGAAACTCCGCAAACGCAAAAGTTTTCTGTTGGCTTAGTTGCTGGAATTTCTGTAGTTGGAAGCGCTATCGCGTTCGCTATAATTTTGTCAATCGTTTTGATTTTAACTAAAAAGAAGAACAAAACAACTGTTGTAAAAGCAATGAAACTCAGAAATCTATATATGTGACTCATTGATTCATAATATAATATTTCATCTAAGTAATATTCATATTACTTTATATAAATATATATTTATCAATAAGGTAAATAACTTATTTATGAAGCAAGTTTGATATAGCATAGTAACTATTGTATCCACCAATAATTTTTAATAAAATATAGCGCCATTCAATAGTCCATTATCTACTACTTTCACATTTTCTTTAAATCTAATTATTAAAAATAATTATTATTATAATAGTACACTTTTGGCTAAACTTAGATTAATATATAATTGTATAAACTATTTATCTAATTATGATAAACGACTGATTTATCAAGCGAGTTCTATATACCGGAATTCATTCAACGGTTGATAAATATAGGATTTATGTAATCATATTATATTTGTTAGGAATAACGTGTTAAACAGTTACATAATGTGTATTATTGAAATAAATATCACAAAATATATTTCGTTTTCCAAAATGTTACCGCACTTATTATCAAAAGATAATATAAAATATGCAATACAAACGAATTTTGATATACCCGAATATTTGTATTTGAACTTTTCTTTTTACTTAGATAAATCTAAAATATTATAAACACGAATATTTGGGCATTTACAATTTCATATATAAACGTTACAAAATTAAAAATATATTCTTGCGTTCTGTTTTCAACTGCTTCTAATCCGAAGAGTTTATGTTTCCACTCTATACATGTCGTACTCTAAGTGGACGTCGCAAGAAGAGTTCCAGCTGAAGGCGGCTGTGGACAAGTACCAAAACGACTGGACAACGATCCAGAAGCTTGTGTTCCCAGAACGCGACGCGATCAGCCTCAAGAACAAGTACTACTCGAGGATATACAAGAACAAGGCCTTCAGCACGACTCAGCCAAAGGAGCCGGGAAACAACTCAGATATAATCCAAGACGGTAACCTGAGCATCGACCAGCAGCTGGTCCTTATGAAGGTGAGAGCCCTCATGTTCTCAAGTGAATTTTGAATATCATTTAAAATTTGTCTCACAGCAGTCTTTTGATCATCCTCCACTTCTGTCCGTCTGGGTCCTGGAACTTGACCGTCACTTCCTTGTAGCTCTGTCTGCACTTCATAAACACCGCACCATCTTTGACCTCGAAGTTAGATTCGATGAGGCCGCAGAAGTAGAACTGGCCGTCTGCTTCGAGTTTGAGGCAGTTTTTCTGCGCGAAGACCTTGAACTGCTTCGCTTCTATGATCTGTTCTGACTTTTCTTCTTAGATGGTGAGTTCTTCCAGTTTGAGTTCGTTGTGCTCTTCTGGCTGTGTTTCTTGCTTGGAGTCCATTTCCGGTTCGATATTCAGGTTTATCTCGGCTGTCTTCAGCGCCTGTGCGGTAGACAGTTTCTGGATCTGGGTCTTCAGGACTTCAATTTGCGCAAGTCTGTTCTTCAGTGCTGCTGTCAGTTCAGGATTCATTATTTACTTTTTATGTTCATATTAAATTGGTTTACAAGATAATATTTCGTTTTATTAAGATATTTACTTAATTTATTACTACTATTTGATGTAAGATTCAGTATTTTATATATTTATCAAAACTGGTGCTTTACACATTGTAATTTCATACATTGAAAATTAATTAGAAGTAAATGCCAGTTGATCAACAATTATTGGATCTATTACACTACTATGTCCTTTTTGAATTTACATGTAATGATGAATATCTTTATAATTTAATTTTTGCATTAACCTCTTGAAAACTAGGTCTTCGTCTTTTGAAACCTACTGCTGAATGAACGGCTCAGGTTTGCAGGTTTTCATATTCGTAATTGCGGAGTGAATATATATTTTAGTAATATTCTAATTCTTTTTTGGTTATTAGAAAAATATACTGATAATTTGTAAAAATTGTTATAAATTGTACCACATTACCTCACTCTCAAGGGGTAGCCTTTTCACTTATAAGGGATACGATAGAGTTTATCATTTTTTCGTAGCAGCCGTTATAATTTTGTGCGTTAACTTTGTATATTAAACACTTACATTTTCCCTCAGAAACTACATTTACAAACAAGTATTTCACGGAGAAGTTAATCCAAGTATGTAGTTATATCATAGTTCAATTGATGGGTTAATAGGAACATTTAATGCTTTCACAATGGCTACGATACGCGCTGACTCTAAGAAGACACTTGGTTTGATAATAGGAAGTTATAAACTATTACTCTCCGTTGGATTTTGGTTCGTTTCCAAGTATACAAATGCAGGGAATTCTTACTTTTCATCGATACTGTACTTTTATAAGTACTGTGTTGATATTGTAGGAATAGGATTCTACATTTTATTCTTTTAAAAGTTCTACAAACTGAAGAAGCAAAATATCTTGACTGAAGAAATTGTATTAGTCAAACCCAAAAAGCTCGTGTTACAAGAAATTTAAGCAATCGACTCCATAAGTAGGAATTCTTCGGTTGATGACAGTAAGTCGAAAGAAATCAATGCTTCGAAAGAATTGATTTACAGTTCTAAAATCGATGCTGTGGTGAGTTAAAGTTGGACATAGGACGATTTTAAGGAAACGTAGAATGCTAAACGCGATTTCAAGAAGTGAAACTATCAGTAATTGTAATTTCTATGAGTTTGAGCTCGTTTTCATTCAATTCTATTTTGTATCAAATACTATCTTACTTATCATAACATTCAAGTTGATTAATTACAAATAGGCAATATCAATATTTAACAACTATTTGAATGAATGGTTGTATATGGTAAGATATCTTAAATTACCTGAAATTATCAAAATTGGATATACAAATTAGTAATATATATTATTTTATTCGCACATAATATATCATTTTTGACAACTTGACTTTAGCACATCTAAAATTTGTAACTGCGAATTCAAGTATTAAAGTAGTTTCTATAGTGATGTTATTTTCCATTTCTTTTCAGAAATGATGTCTGTTGTCTGCTTCACTCAAGTTATAGAAACATCATATTCTATTGATAAAGGATTAGTACTGAATTATAAATCATCACATAATGTTACAGATTATATTGAATGTAATAAAACTTTATATTAAATTTCATAGAGTGGTTAGCTTCAAATGAAGGGTAAAAGGAAGTATTTTAATGATGAAAAGGGTATTGATGAGTATTAAAACGCAACAAAAATAGACGATGAGTTAGTATAACTGTTTTGCAAAGTATATTATGAATAAGGATCTACAAAGTATTAATTTGGCTATGTTACAAAGAATGGCGATACATTAATTGAATACCCATAATTTGATTACAAGTTTGGATACTTTGGGACCGGTATACCTAAAAATGTTAAATAAATTATTGTAGGTACTTGTACAACTTTTGCCCTTACTAACACTGGTTTGTACGTATTAGGTTTATGTTCAGAAGCTTGTGGACTAGTTGACTAAACTAACTACTCAAGTTTTGTTCCAATTAAGGTTCCCATCCCAGCTTCAGAAATTGAATTAATTTCATATGATAATTTACTATTTATTCATGCAAAGAACGGCGACGTTTACGCTATGGGAACAAATCACGAGTGTGTCCCATCGGATATATTTCCTGATAAACTTTTAGTGAGAAAAATTGGAAATGAAATGAAAAAATTTCAATCTGGATTCAACTTTACAGTGGCATTATAACGAAATTATTATATCAAGGGAAATAACTTAGTTCTTTTCGACCCTACAACCCTAACTGAAGTCATAATTGAGTAAGGAGCACATGATTTCTATATAGATCGCTTGAGTAGGTACATTATAATTCTCAAAGAATAACAGATAAAAGTAATTGCTGAAACTCCAATAGGAATATAATATACTAAATTGTATTGCTACTTGAAACCCACCGATCCACAATGTGAGTTACTAAAAATTGATTCTTTTGATAAATAAAAACACTGCATAACGCCATCATCTCTTTGTAAAGTACAAGTTTGTGAAGATGATAGATTTAACAAAGACCCAACCTGTGATATAAAGGATTGCAATGCAAATGATGCATTATGTATTTCAATTTGGTGTAGTAGATATAAATATCCGTAAGAAATAGCATTATGCAATGCAAACAATATAAAAACAGTATTTAAAGTATATTTTGAAAATGCGAAAGATTATATATTAAAAGATAATATTATGATATAAGTTTCATACTAAGAGTCAGTTAAACCACAAATACCTGATGAAAACCCTGAATAAACAGAAACTCCGCAAACGCAAAAGTTTTCTGTTGGCTTAGTTGCTGGAATTTCTGTAGTTGGAAGCGCTATCGCGTTCGCTATAATTTTGTCAATCGTTTTGATTTTAACTAAAAAGAAGAACAAAACAACTGTTGTAAAAGCAATGAAACTCAGAAATCTATATATGTGACTCATTGATTCATAATATAATATTTCATCTAAGTAATATTCATATTACTTTATATAAATATATATTTATCAATAAGGTAAATAACTTATTTATGAAGCAAGTTTGATATAGCATAGTAACTATTGTATCCACCAATAATTTTTAATAAAATATAGCGCCATTCAATAGTCCATTATCTACTACTTTCACATTTTCTTTAAATCTAATTATTAAAAATAATTATTATTATAATAGTACACTTTTGGCTAAACTTAGATTAATATATAATTGTATAAACTATTTATCTAATTATGATAAACGACTGATTTATCAAGCGAGTTCTATATACCGGAATTCATTCAACGGTTGATAAATATAGGATTTATGTAATCATATTATATTTGTTTGGAATAACGTGTTAAACAGTTACATAATGTGTATTATTGAAATAAATATCACAAAATATATTTCGTTTTCCAAAATGTTACCGCACTTATTATCAAAAGATAATATAAAATATGCAATACAAACGAATTTTGATATACCCGAATATTTGTATGACGTTTAACTTTTAATGACAACTTAATATTTAGCTGTAAATAGTTTAGTTGTAAATATAACATACCGTTTCAGAGAATACATTAAATACTATTCCTCAATGAATATATCCTTAATAAGTATAAATACACAGTAGATGTAATATCTTATAACTATCTTATCCACACCCATCATCTCTGAAAATTTAATAACCTAACATTAATGTTATATAAATATTAATAACACAGTAATAACACGATAAAGTATAAAACAATACTATCATTTCTGAATTGATATAATTTGATGACATCTCAAATAATTAACACTGAAAATATAGAGTCCTTTATGTACAGGAGTAAAGAACGCGTTAAAATGAATACATCATTTTTTAATGTTTCTTGTGATTGAAGTAATTGATTATTGAGTGGATGTTTTTGAGATGTACCAAAAGAGTGAGCCGATATATTTATCTAATTATGATAAACGACTGATTTATCAAGCGAGTTCTATATACCGGAATTCATTCAACGGTTGATAAATATAGGATTTATGTAATCATATTATATTTGTTTGGAATAACGTGTTAAACAGTTACATAATGTGTATTATTGAAATAAATATCACAAAATATATTTCGTTTTCCAAAATGTTACCGCACTTATTATCAAAAGATAATATAAAATATGCAATACAAACGAATTTTGATATACCCGAATATTTGTATTTGAACTTTTCTTTTTACTTAGATAAATCTAAAATATTATAAACACGAATATTTGGGCATTTACAATTTCATATATAAACGTTACAAAATTAAAAATATATTCTTGCGTTCTGTTTTCAACTGCTTCTAATCCGAAGAGTTTATGTTTCCACTCTATACATGTCGTACTCTAAGTGGACGTCGCAAGAAGAGTTCCAGCTGAAGGCGGCTGTGGACAAGTACCAAAACGACTGGGCAACGATCCAGAAGCTTGTGTTCCCAGAACGCGACGCGATCAGCCTCAAGAACAAGTACTACTCGAGGATATACAAGAACAAGGCCTTCAGCACGACTCAGCCAAAGGAGCCGGGAAACAACTCAGATATAATCCAAGACGGTAACCTGAGCATCGACCAGCAGCTGGTCCTTATGAAGGTGAGAGCCCTCATGTTCTCAAGTGAATTTTGAATATCATTTAAAATTTGTCTCACAGCAGTCTTTTGATCATCCTCCACTTCTGTCCGTCTGGGTCCTGGAACTTGACCGTCACTTCCTTGTAGCTCTGTCTGCACTTCATAAACACCGCACCATCTTTGACCTCGAAGTTAGATTCGATGAGGCCGCAGAAGTAGAACTGGCCGTCTGCTTCGAGTTTGAGGCAGTTTTTCTGCGCGAAGACCTTGAACTGCTTCGCTTCTATGATCTGTTCTGACTTTTCTTCTTAGATGGTGAGTTCTTCCAGTTTGAGTTCGTTGTGCTCTTCTGGCTGTGTTTCTTGCTTGGAGTCCATTTCCGGTTCGATATTCAGGTTTATCTCGGCTGTCTTCAGCGCCTGTGCGGTAGACAGTTTCTGGATCTGGGTCTTCAGGACTTCAATTTGCGCAAGTCTGTTCTTCAGTGCTGCTGTGGCGGCTGTTTATTCAATTTTCTTCGTTTCTTCCATTTGAATCATTTGCGAGCGTTCAATCACATCCAATTGCAAATTTGTTTGCCTCAGTGCTCTGTCGATCTGATCTCCATAGTTTCTTGGTGGCAAGCTTTTCTTATTAGTTTATATTTAATTTTCTCTAGCATGGATTTGGTTTTCATTGTTTTTCGCTCCAATAACGTCCTTTTTGTTCAAAAACGGTTTCAAGTTAATTATCGTTTTATCCGGTTCATACAACTAAACATTTTTGAACGATTCCATTTTCAAAAGCGTTTTCCTTTGTTTCATGTTCTTGACCGTTTTGGGGACCTGGAGTGGGTGCAGCTCCTCGTCTGTTTCTAAAACGCCCTCTTGGAGTGTGAAAAACGGCTTTTGAGGTTCCGCATCGAATTAGTTTTTAGATTTGGTCGGAAATTCGAATTTGGAGTTCGTGGACAGCGGAATATACTCAACTGGCACTGGAGGCTGGAGCGGGATCTCAGACTCGAGCTCAGTGGTGTGGTCGAGGTTCTCGTTGAGCTGAAGATTTTCAACTTGGATTTATTGTTCAATCTGTTTAACTGGTAAATTTAATTCGATTTAATCTTCGATTGGTTCTTGAATCTGCTCTTGAATGGTATTTTTAGCTTCTGGTTGCATTGGAGCGTCGTAAATTTGGATTGGTTGTTCAACGTTTTCAATTATTGGGCTTTATTCTTACTCATGAATTTATTCTTGAATTAGATTTTCAACAACTGACTCTGGCTTTTCAACTTCGTGAATTTCCTCTTAAATTTATTGGATTTCGACTTCTTTATGAAGAGAGTCTTGGTGCTCAATGAGTTCTAAAAGCTATTGAGTGCTCTGCTTCTCAATAACTGAGAGATGGATAACTTCAGTTTCGGGTTCTTGTTGGGTTTAGTGAACAACGAGTGGAACAACTATTTCTTCGGTTATTGGTTGTTAAACTGGTTCTTCATGTAAAACTGGAACTTCTTAAATTTGCGCAACTATTTCGATTTCTGGTTTTGGCTCCTCAATTTAAACCTCTGTTTTGACGGCTTCGAGTTTAGTTGGTTTAAAGTCTTCTAGTGCTTCCGTAAGAATCTTTTCAAGAGCTTTGTTATCTTGGATTTGCGGTTTGTATTCGATGTCAATATCTGTACCCTAGAGTACTTTAACCTCGGCAGAGTGAATTTGCTGAATATTTTGACTTATGGTCCTTTATATTGGCGCATTTTCTGTTATCATTATTACTTCTTTTGGTTCTTTTATTACTTCTTTTGCACTGATATCCTGTACAATTACAATATGTTAAATATTGTGTTGTTCTTCTTGTGAAACTTTTTCTTAAGCTTTAACATCTTCCTTTTTGTCTTCGATTTCAAGGCATTCTTCTTTTTCCTCTTTAATTTCTTCCTTCTTTTCGTTTTTAGCCGTTTTCGGCTTACTTGTACCAAGTTTTTGTCCTGAGGCTTTAAGTGATCTGTTCTTAGCTGGGATGTACCCGTTCTCGCTCAACTCTTCTATTTCAACCTCAACTCCATCATTTTATTCTTATGTTTAAAGTTCTTTGACTTCACGTGTTTTATTCAGTTGTTGGGCAAATGTTTGCACCTGAGAGGACTCCTCCTGAACTGTATTCTATTTATTAATTATTTAAACAGGTTTTGGCTGAACTTATTTCGAAGGTTCTTTCTGAAGGGCCTTAATTTCTGGTTCAATACCTTGAAATTCGTGATTAGACTCCTCTGTAACGAGCTGCGTTGACTTTGGGAACACCTTCAGCTTTTGAAGCTGGGATGCGCACTTATCAGAGAGTGGGACGTATGAATTGTCGATTTTGTCGTAAATCTGCAGCTAATTCATTATTAAGAGCAATTCCTCGGCTATCTTCGGGTCAATCACCGTACTTTTGCCGTTAAAAGCTGCTAAACGCTCGTTCACACTCTTCTTAGCCGTTCGGTTCAACATCATCTAAAACGCATCATCTTCCTCCTTGGACACTGCCAAATCAACAAACTACTCACGTCCACAAAAATTCATATTGTAGTGAAATGGAGCGGATTATAACGCGAATATATTTTCGCATAATATATTAGTGTTATAATATATTCACTTTAAAAAGAAACATAGGAAGAAGCAACAAGAAATAATACAATACACCCATAATATAAAAATACTTATATTTGTAATTATGTTAAGAATCAAAACCTATTGTAAATCCACGTATTTACAAAAACGCAAAAATAATAGAAATATAAATATTTTTCGAGAAGTTTAGGTTGTTTAGTGAGTCGTTCATATAAAATGACTCATCAGTATAATATATAAAAATATAAATGACTCACTTAACGGTAACCTTATCAGTACTAAGGCTAAATTTAATCATTCCATTTTCATCTCATAAATCATGACAATCCATAAATCTAAACTTAGAACCCTGAAACAATCTGAAACACTACCACAAACTAATCTCAATATCATATTACTCATCTAGGATTGTCACTTTAAGTGAGTCGTTCATATATAGTTTGAATGAGGTTGAAATAAGATTATTGATAATAATTGAAACCTAAATTGTCAAAATCATCAAATATTCTTACTCTTAGAAAATAAATTCATTTCACCGTAAATTACGAATAATTGATCGATACTTATATTTAATACTTTTCTAAGCTTTTTCGTGCGAGATATTTGGTTAGAGAGGAATGTTGTTGGTTTCTTTGGGATCATTGGTTTAGAAAGGAAAGGAAATGTGATATAAACCTCAATTCATATATTATACATTCACTATCGTCAATGTTAATAAATATAAAGGGTAAACGATTTCAACGGCATTTGAAAAATAGGAAGTGATTGTTGATTAATTTATATAAACACTCTGTGCAATTTTAATCAGATTACGGTTTTCTATATTTTTCCAAAATTTGTTATGTTTGTTGTTGTTTGAGTCTGTGTTTCAATCATCTTCATCTCATAAATCATGATAACCCACACTTAGTTATGATACAGTAAATGTACTGTGGTGTCCGAGCCAACTTTGATTTTAACAAATGTTTATGTAATAATTGCGCTTGAAAATTAAATCACTGTATTTATGCTAATTATAACATATTCAATTAATTCTGCGGTTCATTTCTTTTTCACTTCATCCTTCAAATGACGAAGCACACACGAAGCCGACGGATCACAATACAAGAGCGTCGCATAATGATGAGAATGTGAGAAACAGAATCACAAACTGTTGCAACCAAGAAATACATTGCTTGTTGCCTTCAATGTAGTCTCCAAACTGTTTATTCCATTTTTAAGCACTTTGAAGTTACAGGCAAGCTAGAGGCTTCTCATGCCGATAATAGTGTCAGAAAATTTGACTAAGCTGAGATTTTCGCGTTGTTAAATATCGCCAGAGCCATAGATTCGAAACTCGACGAATCATAGCTGAAAAATACTAAGCCCTTCGTGGAATTTCCATGTCTCTAACAACGGTATCTCGTCTCCTGGCCAAATTCAGTTTAAGCTTCTATGTTGCTAAGATAAGGCCAAAACTTACCGAAAAGCATAAATTGGAAAGTTTGAACTTTGCTCGAATGAACCTGAAACAACCAATTGAATATTGGAGAACTTTTTAGTATACCGATGAGTATCGCTCAAAATGCTATGCAAATCGAGCGAGTAGAGTGCTCAGAACACCTAAAGACAAGTGGAATCCGAAGTATTTTCTCGAAGTGTAAAATATGGACTGTTTTCGTGCATGATCTATAGTACGATTAGCTATAGATATAAGGGTCCATTATGGTTTATGCCGTGCGGTACGACCATGAATTCAATTGTCAATTCTTAAGTTCTCAGACAAGTTACACTTCCATCACTTAATAGCATAACTTGAAGTTGCAACAAGATAACGCCCCGACACATTTTAGTAAGTATATGAAAAACTTTTATACTACTAACAACATTGAGCTCTATCGCTTTCCAGTAATGAGTCCAGACTTAAATCCACTTTTTCACTGCTGGAATCCACTGAAGTCAAACATTTCCCCTGAAGAATGTACCACATATGACTTATTAAATGAAGAAGTAAAGAGGGCGTTGGAGTAAATCTCGTTAGATATCATCAATCATTTGATTGACTCTATGCCCAAAAGGTTAGAAGAAGTAATAAAATAGAAAGGAGACGCTACTAAACATTGAGTTAATATATAGTTAAAATTAATACAAAAAATAGTTTTGAAATAGTTAGTATTTTTTGAAATCAAAGTTGGCTTGGCGACCACAGTAATAAAAGTTAAAAATAGATTTTAAAATAGTTAGGTTTATATGGATGATGTATACTATTAGTTTGTGATTTTATGGCTTGTGTATATAAATCCAAACTAATCATAACAAATTGAATAAGTCAGTGGTCGTACATAAAGTTTATGTCATAAACTAAGTTGTACAGAAAAGTAAGATATATCTTTTCCTGTTAAGATCATCATAGAACTCAAAATATTACATTTAACAAGATAACAGTTATAAAGTAATTTCACGAGCTATGTTGTTAACTATCCATATATCCCCTTCAAATCAATGGGTTCGTGTGATTCGGTCTATGAAATATAGCAGTACGACGTCGACGACGTGATCAACATCAAAGCAGACAACCCGCTAAATTGTCCTAGAAACAGCGAAGTGTTGCCAGAGGAGAGCTCCGACTCGCTGATATTCTTCAACGAGACGTTCAGCTCTCAAAAGAACTCGGCCGACGATATACCTCGCGGAAAGTTTACCTAGTAATTTGAGACTGGTTCTAAGTTGCATATGGAAATAACTCCGGTTGGAGAAACAACATAGCATGAAAAGTGAATAACGCATTGAGAATAACGCAAATTGGAAGCGTCAATTATAGTTTAAATACAAACTAAGTGAGTACACATTTAAAATTAAAGAGAATTTATGAAACTATTTTATTTATTTTCAATTTCTATGTTTTCAAGAACCCAGAATATCAAGTTTGCAGGAAGATAATAATCATTTCGCCTAATAATATTATATATGATTAAAATCTAAATGATACATATTGGAACCTGAACAAATATAGAATAACTTATTTCATCATTAATTTAGAGTTAAAGCTTAAAAGTACAAACTGAGTCAGAATAATATTATAACTTAAGAATATAGTTCATCGTTACTACTGACCTTTAGAATTTAATCTTTCATTTTCGGGTAGTTAAATTCAATTTACCAAAGCGATACATAAATCTAGATCTACATTAGAGATTAATTAATCAATTTAATTAATGTAATATTACATTATATTATCACCATTGTGAACTTCCAGTCCAGCCACCTTTCTAATCTATTCACTATCGCTCTTGCGACAGCATAAACGCCCTTACTTGCGTGAGGAGATCCAGGTCGTTCTGGTTCAGCTATTCCGATTTGTTTTATCCAGAGCTTATATTATCAGGGGCCACCTCGAACGCCTTGTTCTTTAGGCAGATCGCGCCTCGTTCCGGGAACACGTGCTTGTGGATCATGTTCCAGTTGTTCCCGTACTTGTCCACGGCGGCCTTGAGCTTGAACTCGTCTGCCTGGTCCCACTTTGTGTACGACATTCTGGAGAGTGGAACGAAATGCTTTGGTAGTATAGAAGTGCATAAAGTAGTAGTTCTTCAAAATACATTTTTGGGTGTAAATTTCTAGAATCAACCAAACAGTTTGAAAAATGTAAACTGCGCTGTCACGCTGAAATAGGAGTTTTAGAACAACAAACAGGTATATGATAAAGTCAGCCACAAACCTCAAATTGTGATAAATATTTGTTCTATGATTTCCAGCTGAGTAAAAGAGTGAACGCGTTGTTATGATCATTTTGTGCATTGATGTATTTAGTGAATTCAAATCTAGTTTTGCGAGAATCAAAACCAAGTTACAAATAGCTAAAACCACACTCATGGTTACTCGCGTATTCATTGTTCCGCGATTGTACCCCTGATTCGAGTCACATTATTTGTATATTTAAATGTATCTGTGAATGAAGTCCAACGACGCGAAGGCAAAGAATCTTCAGTTTTTATATTTAACTTTTTGGAATTAGATGAATATGACGATTAGTTGAATACGCTGTCATAACATGACATTTTTACTTCAACAACGAAATTAATTCAAATGAAGTTCTTTGTTAAATAATAAACGGAATACTCCGCGTATTCACATGTTAATAAACCAAAAATACTTTTACCAGAGAATGAATATCTAATTTTAACAGTTTAATAAGCAGTAGGCTTGTACCAAATTAAATTGACGTTTAAAACTCTTTTTAGCGTATTCATACTGCTTCAAAACTAAATGATAGCTAAGGGTAGAAAACACTTGGGCTTGTACTAAATAATAATTTATCAATTTTGGAGCGATTTAGCTTCGTTAATCTAAGTCTTTTGCAATTACAATCTGGGACTTCAAGTGGGACACGGAGTTATTAAAAGTACTTTTGACGTTTTTGTATCTTAGAACAGATTTATTTGTGAAAGTGCGGAAATAGCTACTGCTCCAGAAACACAACAGTCATTAGTTCAGTTGCACAAAAGACCAAATTAGCAGATTTGGATAGACAGTATCTTTGTATAACGGAATTGTGTATACTTTTAGATTCGGTCAACTGCTGATGGTATTCTCGTGAATGAATTTTAATACAACAGCAAATCTGGAATTCACTATGTATACAAATAGGAATACTTTTATATATTTTTATGGCTTTATATAACCATATATCAAAGAGAGTATACAAGTTCACATTCAAAAAGATTTGGACCACATTCATATATAACTTGTATCCGAATTTCAATTTCCTGTATTATCTGCGGAAGAGACGCGAGCGGCATTATACGGCGTAAATGTGTATTAAGACAAAGATTGATTGAAAATTGAATAAAGGCGGCATTGCGCTAGTTACTAAACACGCAGCGTGATACATCTAAATCCCACTTCAATGTCAAATTACTTCCAACTACTGATGGAAAACGCGGCCATGACCATGCAGATCGCGGAGCTACAGCAGCAGATAAGCTGTGCGAGCTAGAGCAGGGCCTACGACAGCGGAAGGCGCCAGCGCTGGTCCGTGACAGACGACGAAGAGCTCTTCAGGTGCGTCTCGCAGTATGGCGAGAACCCGAAGGCGCTCTCCCAGCACGTCGCGAACAGGTCCGAGAACCAGATCTACTACCACCTGACCTACCTCCGGAACATTTTCAACAAGAAGAACAAGCAGTCGCTGAAGTTCCTCTCCAAGTGCGCCATGGACTACTTCGAGGCAGTCTAGTCTAAGTGAATTTTGTTTCTGCTGTTTGGACATTATTTGTTATTTTAAGATAGTACTAACATAACTATTATATATTATAATATTCTTTCTGTTATGACTGTTTCATTGATATTTCATATGATTATAAGATTTCATATGAACCGTAATGATTTGTTTATCTGAAGACTTTTAAGATAGTAAACGTAGTTAATTGAACAACGGTTTATTTATAATCATTGTCAAAAAATTTGCGAGTTCAAGGTCTAAAAAGTACATTTATGTATTAAAATCACTATAATGTCACTGTCGAGCCACTTCACCACTTTTTATTAAAATATGTCCGTTTATTCACAAATGTTTTGACATAATCATCATTATATTATTTATATTTGTTTGATTATGTTTTAAATATAACAAATTATATCGTAAATAGCTTTAGCCATTAATGAATGTTAAATCAATGTAATTTTTTTCATTTATTGTGGAGTGGAAATCGTCAACATTATTTCGTTTCAACAAAATTAATAACATTTTCTTTTGTTAATCATTGGTTAGAAAGGAAATGTGATGATCAGAGAAAAATGGCGACCATTATAGACGTAATTTACTATTACGATATTAAAAAAATTTACAGTGTGATACATTCTCTATTTTATTTTGTTACTTACTTCATTGTTACTTACTTGTATTGTATTTTCTTATTATTAAAGTATTTAATAAATAGATCTTATTAAATAATGTTAAATAATTTATGCTATAAATATATTCTACTCATTTATAGTACATATATTTAAAGATTAAAAGTATTAAATAACCTCACTTCAAATGTCTAACGATATCTCTTACAAAATGATAAAAGAATTTAAAGACTAAGTTCAAACTGATATTTTAGTAATCGGAAACTAAGAATTATTTAGTAATCTAAGCTGTATCAAATTATTAGATATTAAAGTGTTGTAATTAATCAAATGTAAGTTGCATTTGTAACCAGATCTGAATAACGACTCTATCGTAGATTTAACAATAAATGACTGTAAATTGAAGACTGTTGAAAGGCTTTAACTACCTAATCTTGAGGTTCTAAACTTGTCTAACAACAAACTTACTTCGATTAAGAATATTAAGAACTTTACTAAACTGAAAGTTTTAAATTTATCGCATAACCATAAAGTTAAAATCCACCATCTTTAGTTCTTGGTGCAGTTGAAAGAGCTGGATTTATCAGAATGCATGCTCACAAATATTTATGCTCTGCAACCTCTTGTGAATCTGGAAGTTCTGGACATAAATAAAAATAGAAGCATTTATATTAGCAAACTTGAGAATATTACGAGTTTAAAAATATTGCGTGCAAATCATTGTGACTTAAAAGATATATCAAGGCTAAGCTCACTTATTAACCTTGAAGTACTTGATTTAGCTAACAATAAAATATCTGACATTTGGGCGATACAATACCTGGTGAATCTTACTGTATTAGATTTAGATTATAATTGCATAAAAGAAATTTCGAAGTTAAGTTCATTAATAAACCTCGAAGTGCTATATTTGGCACATAATAACATATCTGACATTTAGGCGATACAATATCTGGTGAAACTAACTTCATTAAATTTGGATTATAATTGCGTAAAAGAAATTTCGAAGTTAAGTTCACTAATAAACCTCGAGGTGCTTAGTTTAGCTAACAATAATATATCTAACATTTAGGCGATACAACATCTGGCGAAGCTCACTACATTAGATTTAGAACATAATCAACATTTTAGCGTTGCCCCGCTTAAATCTTTAAGCTAACTTAAAATATTGAAAATAAGAAGTAATAACGTACAAGATATTTCTCATTTGAACACACTAATTAATTTGGAGGAATTTAGAATAGAGCATAACCATAACCTGAATTTATTTGTAACGCAATTCTGGGTTAACCTAAAGAAGTTAACAATAGTGTATAGTGTCGTTTAGAATATATCAGTTCTTAAAAATTTAATTTATTTGGAGGAACTAAAATGTTCTTATAATGCTAATATTGACATAACACCGCTTTAATATCTGGTTAATCTTAAAATATTACATCTCACTTCATGTAAGCTAATATCTATAACGTAGTTTAGAACACTTATAAATTTATAAGAACTATATTTGGGACATAATCGTATATGCGATATATCTCCACTAGAACCGCTTACAAAACTGTAGAAATTATGTTTATATGATAATTCCATAACAGATTTTACTCCGATTTAACAGCATCCTAACTTATAGCAGTATGATATTATAAACTAAAATATGCCATTAGTTGAAGAATTAATAATATCTACGAAGATTCAAATAGTTGATGGAATAAACAGAAAGCATATAAATCTTAACAGAAAAATGAAGAAACTTAACTTAGATTTCTTTTTAGTGGTAAATCATACAAATCAGCTAATTAAGTAACAGTATTACAATCTAATAGCATTTACTGGTAAAATAGTTCAACTCTTTGGAAGCCTTAATTCAAGCCACTACGAGTGAAATTGATTCTAACATTTCATTTATTTATATAATTTTATATATCTTTTTAGAGAATTCTTGCGCACTAATTAAGGGATTCTAATTATTTAATACTGGGGTATACGGGGTTTGATTGTCAGAGTAAAATAACGTTTTGGACCCGATGGATTGTATTCTATTATTTGATAGTTAATGTTACCTCATATCAACTTATTCATCGTTCATATAACGTTATTCATTGCATAAAGAAAATATGTTTACTAACCATTTTAGTAATTTTCTTACGTGTTCTCTTCTGTAAGGTTAGCATGTGCAAATAGAGTCATGGTGGGTATATAATTGTACACTGATGATACTGGGCTAACTTACTTTCTGTTGTTCTTCAAATCAAATTTTGTTTATTAAGGTTGTTAAAAATGAGACATCAATTTAAATGATGTGCGAATAAACTAAGTAGGGCCCTGCATATAATTTTAATTGAGATGTCTTGTTAAGGCTTCTAACTATTTCAAGTTCGGAGTGGAATTAGTATTCCAATATATTTTCTTTTTTACAAATAGAATTATATGTTACGTTCGCTTCAATTATGCTGAAGTCTATCCTGTAACTCTGAATGGTGCCAACCAAAACAATTCCAACAAAACCCCCGAAAATAAATTTACATGATAAGTTACGAACTTGGAATAAGAAAAGATGAATGCCGACTTTCAGTTAGCATATTGAGTAGAATTGATTTCATTTGGGCTGAATCGAGCCCTTTTCAAGACATTGTTGTTCAATATTTTGGAAACTTCGGACTTTTATTCCTTTGGACGTCACTTTTCAAAGTATCGGAAACATTCGTTAAATTATTTGGAGGTGTGACGAATTGCTGGTTTCCACGAGTGTAATTGAAGATTTAACTCGATGATCCGTTTTTCTACTTAGCCGATCCCAATATCAATCTCTTTATGAACTATAACTGGAACTATAACTGGATTCATTGATCACAGTGAAAACAACATCAGAAGTAATCATCACGGGTGAGTAGCAGATGATATTATATCTGTGTTCAATTGATTATTCTGAGCATTATATATTTTATCATCCAAATTCTATGTTTATTGTCTTTTTTTAATGGCACTAATTTGTGTATTCGTATAATTATACGAATTCCAGAGATTATTATAGCAAAAATTACCACTTCAATTATAATGTTTGACAAACTTCAATAGAAAATAGCTAAATACAGGATGTGATCACATATTAAGTTAGTCAGTGAATGAATTAGATCTAACTGATAACAATATTATCATTGATAACATGTAAGTTGATAAAAACAATGGCAAATACAATTCAGTATAAACTATTAATTTCATAAAGAAAATAGAAGACAAAAGACTTCAACACAGAATAATATGGGCGAAATGTTGCAAATTTTGTTGTATGATATTTATTCCCTCCCATTACACGGTTATGATTAATAGTTTATAAATTAGTTATATAATAAGTATTAATATTTCATGTGACAAGCTATTACTTTTGTTTAATTGAAGTGCATTTGAATGAATAGTACACATTTAGCTTGTGTGTAGCTAAAAAGTACAAAGATAACAACAATAAAATCACACAAATTATTATTATAAGCAAATATTATATACAAAAACTATTTAATTAATTTAATACTCTACTTGTATCTTTGATGCATTGTTCCATTAACTTCAGCTTACTGGATTCTTTCTTAGTTTATTTGTTTTTGCAAATTCCTATAGTGGATTAACTATGATTTATTTTTAGGTTTAGAAGAGGGTTGTTAACTTTGAATGGCCGAGCAGAAATGAAAACCATTTTAATACTATTTATATAGGTATATATTACTCTACAGAATTGAAGCGCCTAAGCTGTACCCTATTATTAATATTCATTTCTTAACTAATATTTCATTTTATTGCTAAATTGGTCATAAATGGAGCGAATTGAATATATTTTTATTATTGAATATCCATCATTTCCACTGCCACTCCTTTTTCATGACTTTAAATGCCCAAGCCGCTACTAACAGTTGCGTAAAATCTTCATCTGAACTTTAAAATTATCGCAACAATAATATATCAGACGTTTCTCATCTTTTATTAGGTGCCACTAATGAGTCCTGAATTTACCAAATGAAGGTTTGATTCTTTAATATATTTTGAAGATAAAAACGCCCAAAAGGTCGTGAATTATAACACAGTGTTCAAAATACTGTATTCAGCTCCGATTAGTGTTTGATTTCTTGATAACAAATATAATTCATTTCATGTGCAAAACAACATTTACTCCTTCACTTTGTATCGGTGTTCTCAAGATATAGTTATAATCTAGATATTTTATGTTATTATCAGAAGTTGCTATGTTTGTTAGCCTTGTAAAACAAAAGTTAATATTGAACAAATTTATCAAAAAAGATTCAATGCCAAGTCATTTGACTTAGTAAAGGTATATGAAGACATGTATAGCATCTTTAACACTTTTAAACACGTATTCAGTAACTTAATAGTTAACTGTGGTAATATATTGAAAATTCGTATTTCATTATGAATACGTCTTTGAATATTATTTTAAATACCACTAAATGTGCTGGAAATCGTATTTCTTTCCATAGCACTAGAATAAGGACTAAATAGTTGAAATTTAAAATATTTCATATTTTTTTGTTGTACAGGAGACTAAAAGTTATCAAATGAAATAACTGAGTGTTAAAATCTCATTTAAATAACTTTTAACAACATCAGCACACACAGTTTCTACTAATTTATGTCATTTTGTTAATTTGCAAAATAATTCAAACATTGCATTCGAACAACTCACTGCTCATCTTAGTCAGTGTATCATTATGCTAAAATATTAGTTAAATAACTGCAGACAAGTGAAATAGTGAAGATTGAATAAAATTCTGTGAATTCAGATTTAATTTAGTTTTCGCCTAAATATCGTGGTATTAGTGCAAAGTACTTGAAGTGGTAGTAGGTAATGTTCATTGCAGTCTTATTTAATAACAAGATGCGTTATGAATGTTTAAAAGTTTAGATTGTAAAAGAGTTATATTTAGTGTTTGGTATACTTTAAGTACACGTGATGAATCGAGTAAAGTTCATAAGCGCATTCTCTTATGCAGACCCTTAAAGAAGTTAAACATTTGGAAGGGAAAATTTATCTTCACAGTTTATAAATAATTTAGATTTAAGAAAATAATAATTTCTCTCAATATTTTTAGAAGCAGACAAGACCAAGCCAGGCGGTGATGATGTTATCTTACACCACTACACCAAAGCATAACGACATCGAAGATTATAAATATTGCCATAAGCTGCAAAATAATATTTACTAAATCGTTAAAAATATTTTACTACAAAGAGTGAAAGAGAAAACCTTGATATCATTTATGTTCGATTCAGATGTATCTGTACACACAAATTTATTATCTCCAAAAAAACACAAGTTGTCAACCCTCTGGTTTAGATAACTTATTTTAGTTTTAATCGTGTTTTGGCATTGTTTACGTGATCTTGTCAACTTTATGCATTTTTTGGTTTTTTAGAATTTTTCTCTAATCATTTGATTATTTTTGATATAAATGCCATAAATTAAACTTACAATAATAGACAAATAAATAAACAGTAAATAAAGTCTTAAATTAAGTTCACGGCCCGGCCCCGTAGAGCTGTTCCCACTGATCCCAAGAAGCCGCGACCGTTCCGTGCATCACCGCCTCCGGTTTGTCGAATTTTGACTCCTTGTCCAGTTTTTCGACAATTTTGTTGTTCTTCTGCTGTTCCATATTGAGTTACCTTCGTAGGTTCGTTTAGAATTTTGGTTCGTAAGCAGTTTTTTGATATTGAAAGCTTTATTTGTTTGTTAGAGCAAGTAATAAACTGGAATTGGAAAACTGAAATTGGAATAGATATTATATTTTTATTGGAGTATATACTTGCGCATTAAGTGGGTTGAGGTTTATATGTGGGGTTACTCGCTTTATAGACCACTATTTACTTGGTCAAATATAGTCGCCTTAAAAATATGCTGAAAATTATATTTATTTATCTTGTTGCAACTAAATACAATTTCTAAATATAGGTAGATTAAATCAAAACTTCTGATACAGTCTTCAGATAAACAAATCATTACGGTTCATATTTAGTACCGAACAAATCAATGAAACAGTCATAACAGAAAGAATATTATAATATATAATAGAGTTATGTTAGTACTATCTTAAAATAACAAATAATGTCCAAACAGCAGAAACAAAATTCACTTAGACTAGACTGCCTCGAAGTAGTCCAGGGCGCACTTGGAGAGGAACTTCAGCGACTGCTTGTTCTTCTTGTTGAAGATGTTCCGGAGGTAGGTCAGGTGGTAGTAGATCTGGTTCTCGGACCTGTTCGCGACGTGCTGGGAGAGCGCCTTCGGGTTCTCGCCATACTGCGAGACGCACCTGAAGAGCTCTTCGTCGTCTGTCACGGACCAGCGCTGGCGCCTTCCGCTGTCGTAGGCCCTGCTCTAGCTCGCACAGCTTATCTGCTGCTGTAGCTCCGCGATCTGCATGGTCATGGCCGCGTTTTCCATCAGTAGTTGGAAGTAATTTGACATTGAAGTGGGATTTAGATGTATCACGCTGCGTGTTTAGTAACTAGCGCAATGCCGCCTTTATTCAATTTTCAATCAATCTTTGTCTTAATACACATTTACGCCGTATAATGCCGCTCGCGTCTCTTCCGCAGATAATACAGGAAATTGAAATTCGGATACAAGTTATATATGAATGTGGTCCAAATCTTTTTGAATGTGAACTTGTATACTCTCTTTGATATATGGTTATATAAAGCCATAAAAATATATAAAAGTATTCCTATTTGTATACATAGTGAATTCCAGATTTGCTGTTGTATTAAAATTCATTCACGAGAATACCACCAGCAGTTGACCGAATCTAAAAGTATACACAATTCCGTTATACAAAGATACTGTCTATCCAAATCTGGTAATTTGGTCTTTTGTGCAACTGAACTAATGACTGTTGTGTTTCTGGAGCAGTAGCTATTTCCGCACTTTCACAAATAAATCTGTTCTAAGATACAAAAACGTCAAAAGTACTTTTAATAACTCCGTGTCCCACTTGAAGTCCCAGATTGTAATTGCAAAAGACTTAGATTAACGAAGCTAAATCGCTCCAAAATTGATAAATTATTATTTAGTACAAGCCCAAGTGTTTTCTACCCTTAGCTATCATTTAGTTTTGAAGCAGTATGAATACGCTAAAAAGAGTTTTAAACGTCAATTTAATTTGGTACAAGCCTACTGCTTATTAAACTGTTAAAATTAGATTTTCATTCTCTGGTTAAAATATTTTGGGTTTATTAACATGAGAATACACAGAGTATTCCGTTTATTAATAAACTCAGAACTTCATTTGAATTAATTTCGTTGTTGAAGTAAAAATGTCATGTTATGACAGCGTATTCAACTAATCGTCATATTCATCTAATTCCAAAAAGTTAAATATAAAAACTGAAGATTCTTTGCCTTCGCGTCGTTGGACTTCATTCACAGATACATTTAAATATACAAATAATGTGACTCGAATCAGGGGTACAATCGCGGAACAATGAATACGCGAGTAACCATGAGTGTGGTTTTAGCTATTTGTAACTTGGTTTTGATTCTCGCAAAACTAGATTTGAATTCACTAAATACATCAATGCACAAAATGATCATAACAACGCGTTCACTCTTTTACTCAGCTGGAAATCATAGAACAAATATTTATCACAATTTGAGGTTTGTGGCTGACTTTATCATATACCTGCTTGTTGTTCTAAAACTCTAATTTCAGCGTGACAGCGCAGTTTACATTTTTCAAACTGTGTGGTTGATTCTAGAAATTTACACCCAAAAATGTATTTTGAAGAACTACTACTTTATGCACTTCTATACTACCAAAGCATTTCGTTCCACTCTCCAGAATGTCGTACACAAAGTGGGACCAGGCAGACGAGTTCAAGCTCAAGGCCGCCGTGGACAAGTACGGGAACAACTGGAACATGATCCACAAGCACGTGTTCCCGGAACGAGGCGCGATCTGCCTGAAGAACAAGTACTACTCGCGGATCCACCAGAACAAGGCGTTCGAGGTGGCCCCTGATAATATAAGCTCTGGATAAAACAAATCGGAATAGCTGAACCAGAACGACCTGGATCTCCTCACGCAAGTAAGGGCGTTCATGCTGTCGCAAGAGCGATAGTGAATAGATTAGAAAGGTGGCTGGAAGTTCACAATGGTGATAATATAATGATATATTACATTAATGAAATTGATTATTTAATCTCATGTTCTAGATTCTGATCACTCTATTCCTAAAAGATTAAATTCTAAAGGTCAGTAGTAACGATGAACTACTACATAACCTTGCTTGTAAGGGAGTAGCCTATTTGCTTATAAGGGAGTTACCGATTTCAACTCCCTTATAAGCAAAAATTTATCAAAAATGTATCTTTGGAAAATGTCGAATTTGAAACTAGTAACATCATTTAGAATGAGCGCGGAAAGTTAACTTGAATTTTTTTTGAATATTATAGATATGATATGTGTAGTACAATGATACACTCATATATGTTAAAATATACTACATAACCTCGAATTGAGACACCCACCCCCTTTCACTTACAGACACCCGAAGTGCTCAGATACAGACACCTTCGATTTTTTATAGTAAAGGTGTTTATAACTGAACTACAAAAGGGGTTGTAAGTGAATTGAACATTGTAAATCTCTTTTGTATTTACTAATTTTTTTTGAGCTTTTGAACTTTGTATGACCATATATATAAATTATATGCTACTTAATCTACTATATATTGTGAATTTATGCAAATTACATCAAGAAACTAGAAAATTTCAGAAAATTTTTGGAAAAGGTGTCTGTAACTGAAATGGAAAACCAAATCTGACACATAAAATATACCAAACGGGGCCAGATTTGCTCTCACTTATAGACACCCTGGCCATTTTTGAAAACTGCTCGGGTGTCTGTATTCGAACAAGGGTGGGTGGTTCAATTCGAGGTTATGTAGTATATTGTAAATTATTTTCCAAAAATTGCTATTTAAATTAAATGTTATTATTCATATTTAAACGGAAACTGGCTGTCTATTTGATTGTATTTTCACTCCAAAGATGCCAATAAATTGTCATATTTGTTGAATGACCAAGTATTTCATATCAGTATACAACTTGACAAACTTCCGTGATAATATAAATAAACTAAATAACAACATCCACGACTAAAAATACGCTAAAAGGAGAATAAACCACCCCTATTTATAAATCCATTTTTTATCTAGATAGGTCATAGCTCTTCCAAATGAGGGGGGAAATGGAGCAAATATATGATATGACGACTTATAAATTGTCGGAATCGAACTTGAAATTATTAATTAATACAGATACGTATAGTTGTACATGGATACGACTATCAATAATTTTAGAACTCAATCCCAACTTTTTCCTGCTAAAACATTGAGAGAACCTGAATGTTTTAATGTATTAAATTGTTTAGTCTTCTAACCAACTCTTGAACGAGAATTCTAATTCTAATGAAATTATTGCTTCAATTTTAGTAATTTCGACAGGTATCTCCCGGCATCGTCTAAATCATTAATTATATATACAGTAAAACTTATTTTGGAGTCTCAACTCGAAATAAATAATTGATTATTTGAAAAAGTTTAATTTCAAACAGCAACTGAAAAATAAGTTGAATTTAAAAAGCTTTAAAAGGAATCTAATGTGGGAATACATAGATGTTAATGCAATTTGTTTTAATCAGGGTACGAACCACTCTTAATAGTTGAGGTTCATACTGAATCAAATTTCTCATTGACTCATGTATTTGTAATACAAGCAAGTAGATAATTAGATTCAGACGAGGCAATGAATTAGATTACAGAGCACTTAACATAAAAATTTATTAAACGGGTCTTATTTGATTTTAGTATTTAGTTAGAGAAAAATTATTGCTAGCGTTGAATATTATCTTGGTCTAAATTTTGAACTTGAGGCTTATTGTTATTTTGGTGGTTACTACCAGCATGACTCATAGAATTATCTTACTCATTACTGTCTGGTTTACGCACAAATCGTACATTCCATTCATTGGTTTCTCAACTCGATTTTTGCTTTAAATAAAGTGTTTGAAAGACTGAGAGAAGGAAGTTGCGGGTGCAATTTACTCCAATGGGATTCAAGTATTTGATTTTTATTTTATAGCCGAAGCCAAAGAATTTTATCTTTCATACTTGATTTGGAAGTTCTATATTGATTTGACGAAATCCAATTGCACTTCAGTATATTAAAATCATAACACAAAGAATTTAGAGCATTACTTATCCATAAAAGCTAAAATTATTTGAATAGAAATACTTTCACTCCAGGTCATTTTCAAGATTTATTCAAATTATCACAAAATTAAAAACTAATAAGAACAGTTAGAAAGGAAAGAATACATTGATTCTAACATTTAAGTAATAATACTCATAAAATTCGTTTATCAGCCTTGTTAATGCTATTTCATAATTTTTGATATTTCAAAGTATTTGCTTCCTAGAAAAACTGGTAAATAATTTTGTTATAATTTCTTCGCGACATACGAATTATATAATAAATTATGCAACAACAACGTGCCGTTAGATACCTGCAGTTTTAAATTGTTATCTAATTTCCTCTATTTTACCAGTTTTGAGCTTTTTTACCAGAAAATGTTTAACACTGAAAAATTGTGGGGAATAACTATAGTCATATCCATCTATTCGATAATAAATTTTGAGCCAAATCTGGAAAGCTTTGGTAACCAAATCAATATATTCTCCCAATAAGTTGTAATATGAAGGAGTGAGATATGAGAGAAACCATTCAATATAAATTACATTTATATTATACCCTATTATATTTAATATTATTTTAATCGCACCTAACCCACTCCAGTAATGATGTCACTAGTAATTTGAATGATTTATGGTCAAAAAATGTGGTTAAAAACTATGTTATTTGTCACTTGCTTATAAGGGAGTTCCGTCATGCAAAACTCCCTTATAAGTGAGTTGACCTACACCCTTATAAGCGAAATAGCACCTCCCTTACAAGCGAGGTAATGTAGTATATTCTTAAGTTATAATATTATTCTGACCCAGTTTGTATTTTAAGCTTTAACTCTAAATTAATGATGAAATAAGTAAATTTATTCAGGTTCAATATGTATCATTTAGATTTTAATCATATATAATATTATTAGGCGAAATGATTATTATTATCTTCCAGCAAACTTGATATTCTGTGTTCTTGAAAACATAGATTGAAAATAAATAAAATAGTTTCATAAATTCTCTTTAATTTTAAATGTGTACTCACTTAGTTTGTATTTAAACTATAATTCTGACGTTTCCCATTTGCGTTATTCACTTTTCATGTTATGTAGGTTCTCCAACCGGAGTTATTTCTATATGCAACTTGGAACCCGTCTCAAATTACTAGGTACACTTTCCGCGAGGTATATCGTCGGCCGAGTTCTTTTGAGAGCTGAACGTCTCGTTGAAGAATATCAGCGAGTCGGAGCTCTCCTCTGGCAACACCTCGCTGTTTCTAGGACAATTTAGCGGGTTGTCTGCTTTGATGTTGATCACGTCGTCGACGTCGTACTGCTATATTTCATAGACCGAATCACACGAACCCATTGATTTGAAGTGGATATATGGATAGTTAACAGCATAGCTCGTGAAATTACTTTATAACTGTTATCTTGTTAAATGTAATATTTTGAGTTCTATGATGATCTTATAAAGGAAATATATATCTTACTTTTCTGTACAACTTAGAATATGTACGACCACTTTGTAATTTCATGAATTTCTGACTTATTCAATTTGTTATGATAGTTTGGATTTATGTACACAAGCTTTAGAGCCATAAGCTGATGATAAACATACCAATTTCTTATGATAATCATAAACCAAACTATTTTTAAAAATCTATTTTTAAAATCTATTATTTCATTTGAAACGTGTGGATAGTATAAACCAAAGTGTACACAACTGTTATCTAGTTAAATGTAATTTTTGAGTTCAATTTTAAAGCCTGACTTGAAACGGTAAAATATGTTAATTTTGTTTACACAACTACTGAAAACAGATGATATTGATGAAGTAGTATTAATCAAGGTATTGACTCAGTAAGGATCATGGATGCAGCAAAATTAATTCACTCATATTGCAAAATCAATAAGTTTGACTCTAGAGTCTCTGTATTATTAAATTTATCTCCAGTCTCAGAAACGACCAAAAATAAAAGCAGTTTGTGCTTTAAGAATGAAGTATCGTTGTAATCGCATCATTGTAATAATTGGAAGTAGTATTATTGCAATTAGTGCAACTATACTCAAGTGCTCAATGAAGTGAAATCAATTTTAAATATGTTTAGCTTAATAATATTCATAAAATATCAAATTTTAACACTTCACACTCAAATGAGAAATTGATAAATTGATAAATTCGACCGTGAAATATGGTTGTGAATATTAAATAGGAAACCGCGAAATCATAATTATTTCAAAAACGGTTGTAACTTCTAAAATATAGTAAGTATATATAGATGAAATCATTAATCGACGATGCCATCAGAAGAATTCATGTACGCTCCAATATGTTGTGTTAAAGAAATTAATATTAATATATAGTTGCATTTAGTCTATTCTGCCTGTTATTTCATTAAATCAAAATGTTGTTTAAAGTTTTTCTTTTTCTGCTAATGTTTATGAGTTTAATGTTTGGGATCTCTGCTTGTTACAGTTTATTAGATAATTTCAATTCTATCAATGATGGTAAGCCTTGAATACCAAATCGGAAGTTTTTAAAGTGTGCCAGTTTTTAAAGGCAACTTACATCACGAACTTTGTTGCTTAACATAACTAATATTCTAAGTTTTGATAGGAATTAAAGTGGCGATACATCAATTATATTGTTTTGTGATAATATTAGTTCCTATAAATTTATTAACGAATTTAGAACAAGTATATTATTAAGCTTATTCCATGACAAATCAAGTTTTTACAGTTTCACCAGATTAATTAGTACAGTAATGTCAGCGCCGTCATTGGATGCCAAATTCAACTCCTCAAGATTTATTAAGGTTTTTAGCGGCGAAAGATCTTTGATGTAATTTTATTAAAGTTGTAAACTTATGAGATTAGTTAAATGGTATATTTGCGAAATATCGATCTATTTGTTAAAAGAGAGGTCCAAATGTCTGATTTTGTTCAAAGGTACAGTAATTACTTTAGTAAGTTTATTCCATGACAGTAGTAGTTTGTCAGTATTCTAGAATACACTCAAATTTATTATGTCTAATGTATTATCTTTAAAATTAACATTTTTCAAGCAATTAAATAGTTAAAAGTTAAAATTTGAACCTTGAAGATTACTCTTACTGATATTCAATTCGATTAAGTCTGTAAATTATAACTTTTGTGTGTTGTTAAAAGTTAAATTTTGTAGTTTGCTTTCATCGATTTTTACTTTTTTCAAATTGATAAATGGCGCAATATAAGTATTTTCTAAACACTAATTTTGAAGATAGCTTCTTGAGATGTAAAGTTCATCTATTTTCTTGAACACGCATAAATTTACAGAATTTAGATTACAGTTAATGATATGTAGCTATAACAAGTTTATATTAGCAGAATAATTATTATCATTAGTTAACACACATTCTTCAATTTAAAGAACATTGAGATTTAACTGATTTATCAAACATTAACTATCTATTTCAATTTTTGTTAAATGCAGTTCTTTTAACTACGAACTCTTGAATAAACTACTGTTTTTAAGTTATTTAATGTATGATATTTTTAATACTTATAAATTCAAAAATTAATTAAATCTATCGCTATTCATATTATCGGTTATTGTACATTAATCTATTTCTAGTTTGTTGAGATTGTGCTAGCCTATCAGGCATTTACTGTCTATTGTCATTTATGCCAAATATAATTCTTTCAACTACGAGAACTTGAATAAACCACTGTCGCTTGACAAGTTTTATATATCAGATAGTGTAAGTATTAATAAATTTTTGAATTAAAATTAGTCATTATTATTCTTAAATTAGAAGGATTCAAGTGAAAATGATATTATCTTATTATTGCATAATACAGGTATCATGTTTGGGCATTCGTATAATTTTAGAACTGAAATATCAAAAGCATTTAGAAACTCCAAGTCTGTTAACTCTTTACTTGAACAAATCAGTGTATTATTATTAATTTATTTTTAGTAGACTTCAATCATCTTTACGCTATAGTTATTAGTTTAGTCTTAGTTTTATTCTTCTTTAGAAGCATGATTGTTGAAATTTTGCATATTAGAAGTGGTAATGGTTTTTATTTTTCGTTCGGATAGTTTTCAAAATAATTAATCAATCTTTAAAATATTTATATTTGTTAAGTCTGATTGATTTGATTAATTTTCACGATCTACACGATCATAGACATATTATTAGTATTACGCTTACAGTATGATACGATATTCTTGTATAATGACGATATTCTTCGATGTTCAATATAAGTTGTTTAAGTTAATTTATAATGTATAATTCTCTATAGTTATGTGTTATTTTTTATATACATTTAAATAATTATTTAAATAAAATGCAATGAGACAATTAATCTAAAATTATTAGTTAATTATAGTATAAACAATTAGTCAGCAGCTACTTCCGATTTAGCACATTCCATTGAAGTTGTTTGTCCCTTGAGTAGTAATGGTAGCCTGGCTAGATTAGAAGCCCATTATTCCTCCTTTGTAAGTCCCGCTCATGCCTATATCTGTTTTGACTGTGTCTACGGTAACTTGAATTGTTTGAGTTGTGAGCAATCCGGGCGCGTTCGCCTCTCCTATCATTCCTCCGCACGAGTACGCGTTTTCGCTTCCGTGGCTGATCGAGTTGCTGATGAGCACGTAACCTCCTTGAAGTAATCCGACGAACCCGCCCGCGCTTCTGGTTGTGTCTATGCTCACGGTCGTGGTGCTGTTGTCGATCGATATTGTGGGTTCGAGGTGGAGATGGCCCACGACTCCTCCGCTCACGCTGTACCACTTTTTGGTGGACAGCAATCCGCCGTTGTAGTCTTGTTGTGTTGTTTTCGGAACTGTAAGAACACAAGTGCAGTTGGTTACCGTTAGCTGAACAGCTCCCTGAATCATTCCGACGAGACCTCCGGACTTGAGGACTGTTTTCTGAGAGTTGGTGCCCAGCTGAATGGTCATCGTTATCGAGCAGTTATGAATTTAAATGTTCGCGTTTTAAAGACCGATGAAAGAACCGACAAAAGCTTGAGCGTTAGATTTGGACATTATAACTGTTAGCTCGCCTCTGATCACTACATTCGAAAAAGTAGTTACTTGCGCGAATAATCCTATTGCTGTTGAATCCGAAACAGAGACCGAAGCTTTGAACTCGAGAACCGAATTTTGAGCAAATGAAGAATCAGTCGTGAAGGCGCAAAGAGCAACCGTATCTTGATTCCAACCAGCCACATCTGCTGAAACTTTAATTGAACCTTGACAAATTATTCCAGTGAATTAAAGCGTTTTCTAAATTACACACTAATGAGAGGTCATGTCTACTACATATCCAGGTTTACATGCAGTGCACAACAAAGCTGGTTGTTTCAAAGAAAAATATCTGCTAACGGCTGACGTGATTAGCGGATCTCTGCTTATGATCGCACGACACATTTAATTTTATAAAACGTAATTTACATTGCACATTATGTATTTGTTCACATTAGAAGATGTGTAGAATGCCCCTACTTTGTCTTTATAAAGCTAATTACAAACTCCATTAATATAAATACTATTTTTAAGGCAAGCTGACATGGAATTAATTAGTATAATCATATATATGGAGTGATTAAAATAATTTTTGTTACTATGCTATGTTTTTACCATTTATATACGTAAATATATGTGAATTTTTAAATTTTCTTGGATACATTACTACAGAAATCCGCATATAAGAGGGGTCCCTTTTCATTTATTAGGGGGGTCCGGCCCCATTTATAAGAGGGTTGACCAATGACTTTCGGACCCCCTATATAAATGAAACACCCCCCTTATAAATGGGGACCGTACAGGATGAATAGATTTTAGAAGTGGTGATTTAATGTTTTTTCCACGCTTTTCCATTTCTTTTTAATTTCAATGAACGAAGAACCGTTGTCAGAAGAATGTATTAATCAACTTGAATACCTATTGGAGCTGTAGAACGTTATGGTACACGTTATGGTATGTTGATGCTTAAGACTATACTCCACCAAATAGTGTATAACCTCCTGTTGTAGTGCCTGTTACACCAATAGCCCCAGTGACACGTGTTGAATCTACGAAAGCTTCAATACCAACTCCATATAGGTCAAGGAAATAATATTCCATGAAATTTAAAAAAGATGTGCTAGAATTTTATGCCAAAGCACAAAAAGAAAACAATAGACCATTTTAGTCACATCGTCAAGTTAACTAGAAAGGGTATTGAAAACTTTTTGAGGGATAAAGAGATACAAACGAAAAATTGGTTAAATATTAGCTCATGGTCCTCCATCGTGTTAATAATGCTAATAACATCTAATGCAAGCTCTAGCTAAAATTTCCAGTGCATCAATCATACACGGGTTTGAAAAAGCTGGTATTATTTTTTAGAATTAGCCATTTTAAGAAGCTTTACCAGTTGTTATGTTGGAAGATGATCGAAGAATGATGGGATTTGCAGAGGACGAAAACTAAGAAAGAATTTGGGATCAGTTATAAGAAGATTTTGAGTTCAGGCAAAATATAGACTATGTTCTATTTCCAATGTAAAATGCCCCAAAGTAAAATACACAGTAAAATGAGGATTCGATTCAAGATGAACCTGCTTATCAATACGTGAGATGATTGAAATTTATAGTAATCAATGTTAAATATAAAATTTAAAACAGTTACCTATTTTTGAAACAAATAAGATAACAAAAGATAACTCAGAAGTGAGGTTCGTCATTTATAAGAGGGTTAGGAGCTTTTTTGGAGGGGTACCCCCCCTAATAAATGAAAAGGGACCCCTCTTATATGCGGATTTCTGTAGTATGTATATTTTTCAAATTATTTACCTTATATCATTGTAGATATTATAAATACTCTAAATACTCTATTAGTATACCCGTCATAATTTACAAATTTGTCCCATTGGAAACATCATATATATCGGCTCACTCATCATATAAATGAGACTCATTAAATGAGCATATTATTATTTAATATAAACATCGTACTTTGATTTGGTTTGAAACATCAAAAATATACAAATGGATACATTAATTTATTACTTACAAATCATAATTATAATAATTATAAAATTAGCTTAATTTTATTGTTAATTACTTGGCTCATTCAATATGATATACATTCTTTGGGGACATCACCAACAAGTCTTAAAACTCTTTCTTTTGGATCAACCAATACTGTGGTCGCCAAGCCAACTTTGATTTCAAAAAATACTAACTATTTCAAAACTATTTTTTGTATTAATTTTAACTATATATTAACTCAATGTTTAGTAGCGTCTCCTTTCTATTTTATTACTTCTTCTAACCTTTTGGGCATAGAGTCAATCAAATGATTGATGATATCTAACGAGATTTACTCCAACGCCCTCTTTACTTCTTCATTTAATAAGTCATATGTGGTACATTCTTCAGGGGAAATGTTTGACTTCAGTGGATTCCAGCAGTGAAAAAGTGGATTTAAGTCTGGACTCATTACTGGAAAGCGATAGAGCTCAATGTTGTTAGCAGTATAAAAGTTTTTCATATACTTACTAAAATGTGTCGGGGCGTTATCTTGTTGCAACTTCAAGTTATGCTATTAAGTGATGGAAGTGTAACTTGTCTGAGAACTTAAGAATTGACAATTGAATTCATGGTCGTACCGCACGGCATAAACCATAATGGACCCTTATATCTATAGCTAATCGTACTATAGATCATGCACGAAAACAGTCCATATTTTACACTTCGAGAAAATACTTCGGATTCCACTCGTCTTTAGGTGTTCTGAGCACTCTACTCGCTCGATTTGCATAGCATTTTGAGCGATACTCATCGGTATACTAAAAAGTTCTCCAATATTCAATTGGTTGTTTCAGGTTCATTCGAGCAAAGTTCAAACTTTCCAATTTATGCTTTTCGGTAAGTTTTGGCTTTATCTTAGCAACATAGAAGCTTAAACTGAATTTGGCCAGGAGACGAGATACCGTTGTTAGAGACATGGAAATTCCACGAAGGGCTTAGTATTTTTCAGCTATGATTCGTCGAGTTTCGAATCTATGGCTCTGGCGATATTTAACAACGCGAAAATCTCAGCTTAGTCAAATTTTCTGACACTATTATCGGCATGAGAAGCTTCTAGCTTGCCTGTAACTTCAAAGTGCTTAAAAATGGAATAAACAGTTTGGAGACTACATTGAAGGCAACAAGCAATGTATTTCTTGGTTGCAACAGTTTGTGATTCTGTTTCTCACATTCTCATCATTATGCGACGCTCTTGTATTGTGATCCGTCGGCTTCGTGTGTGCTTCGTCATTTGAAGGATGAAGTGAAAAAGAAATGAACCGCAGAATTAATTGAATATGTTATAATTAGCATAAATACAGTGATTTAATTTTCAAGCGCAATTATTACATAAACATTTGTTAAAATCAAAGTTGGCTCGGACACCACAGTATTTAATATTTAGTTATATCAACCATGAGTGTGTAGTTGTATTAAAACGCGCAGTCTTGAGCGCCTTTGTTCATGTGCTCGAGAACGAGCTGCAGCAGCGAGTCGGTGTCCATTCCTTCAACTGCCTGGATGTTGTATCCGAAGTACTCGAAGTAGATCTTTCCGTACGTTTGAGACAGGTCGTCGAACAGCTTCGGTTTCGCCACGAGTTCGATTTCGACTTGGGTTCCGTTTGCTTCAACAATCATAGTGACTAGTGCGCCTGTGTTCGTGAATCTCAGTTTCGGTGGGTTTACCGTTTTGAAATCTTAACTTGAATAGGAGTTGTTGTACTTGTGGAAGATGTAGTACACGTTGTTGAAGGCTTCGTCTTTCACCGCCATCTGCATGTCCGCGTTGAATTTGTTCAATGTAATAGGGGCTGTTGGTGTGGTGATGTATTCATCTGTGAGATTTCCTTTATTGTACGTGTATCCTCCGAATAAAAGTGATATATACCCTTTTCCGACTTGAACGTTATCTGCGTATCTTTCGTCTTTCAGCAGTAAGCTATTTGATCTGTATTGCTGTTATCTGCGTCCGTCGTCGAATGCGCTGTTAATCAGGCCTATAAATCCTGTAACGAGCGTGTTCGACATGAAATCCGAGATCTCTCCTTGTAAAGAATCAAGAATGATATCAATCAAACTTTAAAAAATCCAGGATTTACCTCCGTCAAGTTTAATTCTGAACTGTTCATAGCTCATTGAGGTCCTGATCACTTTGAGCTTCATCATTCCTGGGCAGATTTCTCTATCAACATAAGAGCCCACAGTTGCGCCCATGGTCCCGTTTTGAACTATTATCTGTCCAGTTCCGTTGTCGTTCGTGTAGGGATATGATTATTATTGGAACTTCCAAACGAATTTTATGTTCACTTGGCAGTTTGGGAGGAATATGTTCACCTGTTCATTTGCATTCAAATCTAATTTGAGCTCGGGAACTTCAAGATTCGCTATTTTTATTTCAGAAAGGGTGAAATCCATCTTCATCCCAGCGATTGAGATCGGAATTGTAATGTCCGGGATCTAAATGCCGAAAACAGACCACATTGACGTTTCTATCCCACATAGTAAGTATTATTCGGCTCCATGGAGGTTCGCAGTTGAAGACTACACACTATCATTGTGGAATAAAGAGCGCGGGAAATTCATTTCACACTCATGTGCTTATGAGATAAAGATCAATAGCATTTGGAGTGGTAACTAGTAATACTCGCTATTTAGCTACAAGAACACATTTAACCTAATAAATATACAACTTTTACACTACGCAAAACCTGTTATATGAAATCAATAAATAATAACGGTATTTTATAGTACAATACGTTAAGATTGATAACAGTATTAACATGTATGAACAAATTGATATCATTAAAATATAATGGGACAAACGAATCTTGAATGACATGAAAGGTAAAAAGAGGTACATTCTTAAATATATAATTTTTATCATATTTAATTTATATTTATCTGATCACTTCACTTCAATATTCAATACATTCCTTTGGGACATCTCCAATTAGTCTCATTACGTGTTCAGCGGCGTCAATAACAATTTAGTAGTTTCTTATATCGACCATGAGTGTGTAGTTGTACTGAAACGCGCAGTCTTGGGCGCCTTTGTTCATGTGCTGGAGCACGAGCTGCAGCAGCGAGTCGGTGTCCATTCCTTCAACTGCCTGGATGTTGTATCCGAAGTACTCGAAGTAGATCTTTCCGTACGTTTGAGACAGGTCGTCGAACAGCTTCGGTTTCGCCACGAGTTCGATTTCGACTTGGGTTCCGTTTGCTTCAACAATCATAGTGACTAGTGCGCCCGTGTTCGTGAATCTCAGTTTCGGCGGGTTTACCGTTTTGAAATCTTAACTTGAATACGAGTTGTTGTACTTGTGGAAGATGTAGTACACGTTGTTGAAGGCTTCGTCTTTCACCGCCATCTGCATGTCCGCGTTGAATTTGTTCATGGTGATGCCTCCGGTGCTTTGGCTTATGTATTCGTCTGTGATATTGTCTTTGAAGTAGGTGTATCCGTTAAACATGAGCGAAATATACCCGTTACCAACTTGAACGTTGTCTACGTACCTTTCGTCTTTCATGAGCGCGTCGTTTGATCTGTACCTGTATTGTCTGCGTCCGTCGTCGAATGCATCATTTACCAGCCCGATGAACCCCTTAACGAGCGTATTCGCCATAAATTCTGTTATTTCAACCTGTAATGAGTCCAATATAATGTCAATTAGTGACTAAAAGATCCAGGATTTACCTCCATCAAGTTTGATCCTGAACTGGTCGTAGCTCATTGAGGTGTGAATAACTTGAATGTGCATCATTCCCGGGCAAACGTCTCTGTCAACGTACGAACCAGCGGTGGCGCCCATGGTTCCATTCTATATTATTATCTGTCCAGTTCCGTTATCGGAGGTGTAAGGGTAGGACTATTATTGGAACTTCCAAACGAACTTTATGTTCACTTAACAGTTTGGGAGGAACAGATTCACGTTCTGGTCGCCGTTCAAATCCAATTTAAGTTCTGGGACGTCCAAATTCGCTATTTTTATCTCGGAAAGGGTGAAATCCATGTTCATCCCGGCTATGTTCATCGGAATCGTAATATCAGGTATCTTAATCCCAAACACGGCCCACATGGATGTTGAAATTCCACATAGCAAGTATTATTCAGCTCCGTGGAGATTAGCAGTTGAAGACTGCACACTGTCGTTGTGGAAGAGCTTGCGCGGAAAACGAGTCTCGCAGGTAAGCAAAGAATTTAAAAGAACCAGCATTTGAAGTGAAAACTAATTTCCGCAATTAAGTCTTAAACCAAAGCAAAGAGCAAATTTAATAATATTAAACAAGAATTAATAAATTGTTTGAAATTCAATGTGCTGCTGATTTAGACATTAGAATTATTGAGAGAGAAACTTGTTAGTTAGAAATAGCTCTAGACAGAAATCTTTCTTTGTTATCAATCACCTCAAATTATTGGCTTTTCATATCATTTCTACTATTATGTTTTTATCTGTTAAAATATTATAAATATTGAACGACTGTATGTTTAATTAATCAAAACCACTAATTTAATAAGATTCACTAAGCTCAATTTAGATATTTCTCAATAACAATGATGGAATCATTCCATTGTAATGATTACACTGAGCTTGATAAAGTTACAGTTATGTACGGTAGATACATACTTAGATACACTCGCATATACTCAGGAAAACTAGAAAGCTAATATATGATCGCCACACTTATATTCAGATATTTTGAGATTAATTTTTTATTCAGTAGTATTATTTACCATACAATAACAAGGAATTAATACGTAATAAAGAAGACAGCTGCTTGTCAATTTCTTGATAAAGCTGCTTGTTCTCAGCGCAGTGTTCCGCGACATCGAGGAGACTCGTTGTGACTACGACCATGTCGTATATAAACCCCAAAGCGAATTTATATGAGTTTCCATTTTGGTCTTTTTCGGCCTGTTTTTTCTGGATACAAAGACTGGGGTGAGATATATTAAGATACATGATCAGATTTAGTTTAGATTTGATAATTGTAATACATATAATATTAATATATGATGTTAGCTACTATGTACATAGATGTAATAACAGGTCAAATACTACCTATTGCAGTATATACCTATTGCAATATAAACTCTTTAGGAATTGAACCCTCGAGCACAAGTACCAACGCAAGTACAAACGCAGCCACAAAGACACAATAGATCTCAAATATTTAATAGGTAATAATTAATATTTAGATGTTAGTATAAGTCAATGTGATGTATAATTGCACGTAATTGTTATATAATATATCAATAACTGGAATATTGAATTAATTGAGACACTTCATTTTTCACTCTGAAAATAAATGAACAAAAAATAGCATTATAAAAGGCAATATACAGAGTAAGGAAAACTGATCTACAAAATGTAAAATGTATGTGTTGAAATACGGTATTTGCATTATCTTAACTATGGCTAATCGTTTAATGTGTTTCACCCCAGTCATTTACTCCATTTTTTCTCCATGATTTAGTTTGAGAAACCACAGAATATGATAGTACTAAGGTTGCAACCTTGATTTATTCCTACTTGGATGAAAAATAAAAGTTCTTTGTCAAATATGAAATATAAGTAAATAAGAATAAAGTAAATATTAAAAATATTACTAAAATAAGAAATTAATACGTAATACTTATTAGAATCAATTTCACTCGTAGTGGCTTGAATTAAGGCTTCCAAAGAGTTAAACTATTTTACCAGTAAATGCTATTAGATCATAGTACTGCTACTTAATTAGAGAGTTAGCCCTTTATACTGCAAGAGTGAAATCTTAATTTAGTTTCTTCATCTTTCTGTTAATATTTATGTGTTTAAGGTTTATATCATCAATTATTTGAATCTTTGTTGATATAATTTATTCCTAGATTGTTGGAATTTTTTATTTGCTAATTAAATACATCTTATAGTTTGGGTGCTGTTAAATCGGAGTAAAATCTGTTATGGAATTATCATATATTCCTAAGTATTATAATTTCACAAGCGGTTCTAGTGGAGATATATCACATATACGATTAAATTCCAGATATAGTTCTTATAAATTTATAAATGTTCTAAACTACGTAATAGATATTAGCTTACACGAAGTGAGATGTAATATTTTAAGATTAACCAGATGTTAAAGCGGTGTTATGTCAATATTAGCATTATAAGAACAATCTAGTTCCTCCAAATAAATTAAATTTTTAAGAACTGATATATTCTAAACGACACTATACACTATTGTTAACTTCTTTAGGTTAACCCAGAATTGCATCATAGATAAATTTAAGTTATAGTTAAGTTTGATATGAAATTCTTCCAAATTAATTAGTGTGTTCAAATGAGAAATATCTTGTATGTAATAACTTCTTATAATCAATTTTTTAAGTTAGCTTAAATATTTAAGCGGGGCTACGCTTACTTCTGTTATATGGTTCATGATAATAAGTTCCTCTAAGTTTTGTAAATATTGTAAAGGAGAAATGTCTTTTACACTATTATGGTCCAAATTTAATGAAGTTAGTTTCACCAGGTATTGTATCGCCTAAATGTCAGATATGTTATTATGTGCCAAATATAGCACTTCAAGGTTTATTAATGAACTTAACTTCGAAATTTCTTTTATGCAATTATAATCTAAATCTAATACAGTCAGATTCACCAGGTATTGTATAGCCTAAATATCAGATATATTATTGTGAGCTAAATCAAGCACTTCAAGGTTTATTAGTGAACTTAGCTTTGAAATATCTTTTATGCGACAATTATTTGCATGCAATATTTTCAAACTAGTAATGTTCTCAAGTTTGCTAATATTAATGCTTCTATTTTTGCTTATATCCAGAACTTCAAGATTCACAAGATATTGCAGAGCATAAATATTTGTGAGCATGCATTCTGATAAATCCAGCTCTTTCAACTGCACCAAGAACTAAAGATGGTGGATTTTAACTTTATGGTTATACGATAGATTCAAAACTTTCAGTTTAGTAAAGTTCTTAATATTTTTAATCGAAGTAAGTTTGTTGTCAGACAAGTTAAGAACCTCTAGATTAGGCAGTTAAAGCCCTTCAACAGTCTTCAATTCACAACTTTTTATTGTTAAATCTACGATAGAGTCGTTATTCAGATCTGGTTACAAATGCAACCAGCATTTGATTAATTATAACACTTTGAAATCCAATAATTTGATATAACGTAGACTATTAAATAATGTTTAATATTAGATTATCAATGTATTATTTAACACCTTATCTTGAAATTCTTTAATAATTCTTTAAGAGATATCACTTGACTTCATTTCAAGAGGTGGTAAATATTTATATTGTATAAAAATGCTATATAAAGTCAATACAATGTAAATACTAAAATAAGGAATTAATACGCAAGAATTCTTTACAAGTCAACTTTACAAAAAGAGTTTTAAATTATACAAATACAAATTAATATTTATATTCTCAGTACGGCAGGCACTCTTGGGGGAGGTCTCCCACGAGTCTCATGACTCTTTCGTTCGCGTCGAATATCGGCTGGAAGTCCCGGATGTCCACCATGAGCGCGTAGTTGTACTGGAAGCCGGTTTCTTCGGCCACTTCGTTCATGTGCTGCACCACCTGATTCAAGAGCGCCTCTGCGTTGAGTCCCTCTGCCGTGTCGATGCTGTACGCCTGGTACTCGAAGCTGATGCGGCCGACCACTTTGCTCAGGTCGTCGAACAGCTTCGGCTTCGCGATCAGTTCTATTTCTACCTGTGTTCCGTTCGCCTCTACTATCATAGTGACTAGTGCGCCTGTGTTCGTGAATCTCAGTTTAGGTTAATTAATGGTTTTAAAGTCTTTCCCCGAATAACTGTCATAATACTTGTGGAAGATGTAGTACACGTTGTTAAAGGCTTCGTCTTTCACCGCCATCTGCATCTCGGCGTTGAATTTGTTCATCGTTATCGGGCTAGTTCCACTCTTTAGGTATTCGTCCGTTAAATTGCTCCCCAAGTAAGTGTAGCCGCTGAACATAAGTGAGATATACCCGTTTCCAACTTAAACTCTGTCCACGTACCGTTCGTCTTTTATTATATTTTAATTATTCACTAACATAGATTATCTGCGCCCGTCTTCAAAAGCTCCGTTCATGAGGCCCACGAACCCGCCCATTAATGTGTTCGACATGAAATCTGTTATTTAATTCTGTAATGAGTCCAGAATTACATCAAGTAATGATTAGAATATCCATGACTGCCCACCCTCAAGTTTAATCCTGAGCTGGTCGTACTCCATCGTTGTTTTTATGATTTAAATTGTCATGTGGCCAGGGCAATCAACGTCTAGAGCTGATTTACAGGTGGCGCTCATGACCGCGTTGTTTATGTTCAACCTTCCAGTTCCGTGGTCGTTCACATACGGATACTACTACTGTTAAAACTTCCAGGCGAAATTTAACTGAATATTCACGTTCGGGAGGAATATGTCTGCCTGCTCATTCGCGTTCAAATTCATTTTCAAATCTGGAACGTCTAAATTTGCTATTTTCATCTCTGAAAGGGTAAAATCCATTTACGTTGCACCTAGATTTATCGGTATCGTTATGTCAGGAATGTGAATATCGTAAACCGCCCAGAGTGAAGTTGAGATCCCACAAAGCAGGTATTTTTCGGCACCTCGTTTATTTGCTGTTGAAGACTAAACACTGTCATTGTGACTTAATGAGCGAGGGAACCCGAACTCACAGGTTTTTGGAGCTGAAAATACAAGTGTGATGAGTATTTACATTTATCTGAAGTGGATGAAGATAACTGGCCAAATAATTAATAATATAATCATTGATATTAATTTCAATCTTTTTGTATATCTCGAAAAATTACCAAAAATGTACAAATTTTACAATCATTAGTATTATTCTTATAAAAGCATAAAAATAATTTTAATAAAAGAAAATAATAACAATTCCAAGATTGAATTAGATTATATTAGATATTTCTAAGTACAGGAATCATAATAAACTAGTGGTACAAAAACGGCCTCACTGTATGTATTATTGGAAAAGTTTCAGGTTATCATCAGATAGATTCTGAACATTTTTAATTGAGCATCCTACGAGTTAAAGAGTGTATTGTCCTGCGACCCAGATCATTTTCTTTGTTTCGCACGAGCTGCATTTGATGCAGCTTTCAAATCGAATTACTTCATTTGTCATCGTGTTGTTGAATACTCCGAAAATGTCTTTGCTAATTTCTTTTGAGTCGATTTCTGCTCCGCTTTGTATGTTCCACCCGCGTATTCTCAGGCTTTTATCTTTTGCGTACATATTTCCATTTTTGAAGTGCATTCTTTTGACTGTGTTCGACAGTCCTGCGAATTCTTTGACTATTTTGCCCGTTTTCACCTCGAACAGCTTTACAACCGGGTCCTTGCCCGCGAACGCAATTAAAGTACCATCTTCACTGTATTTAACGCAGTGAATCGGTTTTGGAGTGGAAAGTACTTTAATCGCTTTATCGCTCTTGGTATTAAATATTTACATTGTGCCGTCAGCGCACCCAATTGCAAATTCCGCTCCGTTTTTACTGTAGTCCACTGAGTACACAATTGAGTTCAGAACGAACGTTTTAACGCATTCGCCGCTCAAAACGCTCCAAAGTTTTACCGTTTTGTCCTCACTGGCCGAGAGGATGAACTTGTCATCAAAACTAATGGCCGTTCTCCACAAAATATCAGTGTGACCCTCCAAGGATTTCATCAAAACACCCGTTTGGGCGTTCCAAATCTTAACGGTGGCGTCCGTGCTGCAACTAACTATGAAGCTGTTGTCGTGGCTGTACATGACTGACTGAATTTCTGATATGTGCGTCTGATTAATCTGCTTTATGAGAGAAGAGGAAGCAGTATCCCAGAATTTTATGCACATATCCCTGCTGCCCGACACGAAAATCTTTCCATCCGCACTGAATTGAACAGCAGGAATACTACGAATGTGCGCATCAATCGTATTCAATAAATCACCCGTTTTAATGTTCCACTGCTTTATCTTACCGTCACGGCCGCCAGTGACTATATACTTGCTATTCGGAGAAAAGGCAATGCTGCAAACACGCCCAGTATGACCTGCGAGCGTCTTTACCAATTATTTCGTGTCAGTTTGCCAAATTTTTATCGTCTTGTCACCACTTGTGCTCACTATAATTGAATTATGCGGACTAAATATCGCCTAATAAATAGAACCCTTATGACCGGCTAAAGTAGCAACATTTTCACCTGTATAAGTATTCCATATCTTTAGAGTTGTATCCTAACTCCCAGAAACTATTTATGTTCCGTCATTGTTAAAAGAAGCAGTCCAAACTTTATCTGAGTGTCCTTCTAGCTTTCTAACTAAATTATATTAATTATCATAAATATGAACAGTTTTCCCACATGTGCATAAGAAGAACTTTCCATCTGGAGTAAATTCTATTTTTTCCATATCATCATCTGTTGTAATAACTTTAATAATTTTGTTGTCAGAAATACTCCATGCCTTAATGGTTCTATCCAGACTACAGCTAAGTAATATTTCGCTATCAGGACTGAAACATAAACCAGTAGCATTGTGGTCATGATCGTATGTTTGTAATAATTCATGAGTCTGAGTGTTCCAAATTTATACTGTTGCAATGTCATCATTCTTTTAGTTTCCGGTTGAAATTTACTAAATTTCAAGCAGTTTATTTCGCTTGATGCAAATATTTCAGCTTTTTTACCGAAATTTGTTTCTGCCATGTTCGCCCCATCAAATTTTACATTTTCAAGCCACGCAGACTAAAAATTAACATTAGTCAGGTCAGCACCTGAGAAATTAGAATTGTAGAGCATAGCGAGACCCAAATTTGCGTTTGGTATTTTAATATTTGTGAAATCCATTTCTACAAAGTGAACATTGGCTAAGTTAAGCATTGTGATTGCATTTGCGGCTGCGATTTTAACGCGTTCATCCGTTTTTGACAGTTCAATGATGCTGAACAGCAGTTTCTTAAATTCTGGATATCTTTGAATATTTTCGGCGTAGAATTTCAAAACACCTTTGTCCGACACCATTTTCGTGTTTACTTAGCATTTCGTATCTGCTTTGTTAATTAATTATCCGAATTGCTGCATTCCAGCTTTGGATGCGAAGTATTCAAGGATTGATTTGTGAATGAACGAGTAGAATCTGCCCGATGAATTAAGTGGGATTCCTCTCCTAATGGTTGTAATTTTAGCGTCGTTGGGGTCGAAAAAGCGCCTCCACTCGCTCTGTTTGTCAAGGCTGTTGTATTCGACCACCGTTTTTACAGAGTCGCTCATTTTATCCGCCAAATCAAGCGCGAATTTTTGATATTCAACCGTTAAATTCGTAATTGATGTTGAAACGTTGTTCGTCATCATCCGCTCCTCTTCAACTTCGAACCATTACTTTGTGAATTCCTCGTACAAATCGAGGGCGATTAGTTTCTCAACGTTTTGAGTTGATTCACGTTTTTGAACTATCACTGGAAGAACGCTTACGACCATGCTCAAAATGACACGATTCTCAACCAAATCTTATAGGCCTGGTATGCTGTCAATTTGCTGTCTGTACATGCGCCAGTCGTTCCAAACTAGTTTGGAATCCTTGGATTAGCACTGCTTGCTCACGTAACGTTCCAAGAAATCATTAATCTAATTGTCATCGAATGGAATCAGAATGAACTCCTAAAATGTAAGAGATCTGTCGGACTTTGGCGGAGAGAAATACTTGAAGTATTATTACTCGTTAGCGAGGTGCGTACTTCTGCATGTAAATATAGCCTTACAATTCCAATTTTACAAATTATTGGCTGCATAGAGATTCTTAAAAATGCCTATTTCGTCATAACCATCAATAATGAACACAATTTGTTTTTAAGAATCGCGCAGCTTTTGTATCTCAACCTCATTGATTTTAAGCTCCAGCAGTGTCTCCTCGATCATCTAATTCTACCAATTTTGTAACTATGGTAAAGTAATATATATTGGAATAAGCTGTCTAGAAGCAACTAAAGTAGAAAGAAGATACTAACAGTAAATAGTTTTACCAGTACCTGCTCCACCTTATATCAACATGACTCGTTTTGTATCACTTTCAAAGAAATCTAAAACTTCATTATCTACATCTAAACCGGCTGATACATCATCTACATCTTTTCGTTCACGAACACCCTTTTCAGGAACATACAAGCTAAGTTTTGCCTCCCAATCTTAACATTGTTAATCATATTGTTAAAAGATATGATGTATTATTTCTTTAAGACTTCTTCCACAAACCAATTTTTCAACTTTATTCAATTATTTTTGTATGTCGTCAAGTTATCTTTTTTATTTATCGACATTACTTTGTAAAGTATCTAATACACTGGACTTAACTTCAATTAATTTTGATACATTTTATATTTTTAGCAACTAGTCTTCAGCTTCCTACAATATATCAGTATACAATGATTGTGAACCTTCCTAATTGTTTTAAACTTGTTATTGTATTGCTAGTAATTGCTAGTTTTAATTTATCATACATTGTTCTTCTTTTTCTTTTTATGTTTATTCCCAACATTACTACAACTTAGTCTTCTATTTTCTTATATAATCAGGATTTTCTAATGATTTTCTAACTTTAGGGTTTTATTCAGCAATTAACATTGTTAGATATATTTGATTTAAAGAGTCAACAATATTTTATGTTGTACTGTTTCGTATGCATATTTAAGCAACTTTTTCTCTTATTTTCCAAGCATTTAGGCCACTTTCAAATACAGAAAGCTTTGATAAAAGACTTATTACAGTTTGCGATGGAGAACTTTGAGTTTCTAAATAATTTTCAATTATGTCTAAAGCTGCATACATAATATGCCATTCTACTCTTTATTAATTTAGTTAATCTACAATACTTTCTATAAGATTATGATCTTTTTATATTAACATTTAAGTGTAATTATTAGCCATAACAGTTAAATACCATGCTTCGTTCAATTTATTTACACCAAATTAACCTAACTAGCTTATCACAGAACTACAAAGTTATTTAATCTAGCTAAAGTCTGATTATGTTGCGGCTTGGATTGCTGAATAAACTTAAGTTGAAAAATCAAGAACTAAACTTTTGATATCTAATTAACCCAAGCTGAGAACTTTAACACCTGCTTCTATACATTATAATTCAAATTCTAACTCAGTAGACTCAACTTCCGATTTATTTAAAAGGTTACGTACAATCATGATTTAATCATTCCAACTTTATTTAGTAGCTTAATCAATCTTTTGTCCGTCTTTGTTATCCTTATATACTTATTATAAGAATATTTGAGATGTGTGTGCTACACATTTTTTAATTTAACTACTCATTCCTTGAATATCAGGGCTTGAAAGTAAATTCAAAAGTTATCCAAAAATTTTGATTGGATTTTAACAGTTATATGATAGCTACAGTTGATTTTATTTTAGTTCAAATATTGTGCTGTTAAATTTTGCGGAATCGCCACTAGACAGTGCTGTTTCTAACTGGGATACTAGTTAAATTACGTTTATATCTTCTTTTTTATTTTTTATTGGCATGGCTACTTATGTTGTAGGCTAAATAGATTCTTTATCTACTATAGATGACGAGCAACCCATATATGATGTGGTATTATATTTTGATAAACATTTAAATTAAAATTCAATGAGACAATTTATCTAAAAATATTAGTATTATATGAAAGGAATATCAGAGCTTGCTGTATGAATGTTAAATTCAATAAATTACCATTACATAACTTATAAATTACCGTTTACATATGTGGTTATAAATTTATAAATGTAATATAAACAATTAGTCAGCAACTACTTCCGATTTAGCACATTCCATTGAAGTTATTTGTCCCTTGAGTAGTAATGGTAGCCTGGCTAGATTAGAAGCCCATTATTCCTCCTTTGTAAGTCCCGCTCATGCCTACATCTGTTTTGACTGTGTCTACGGTAACTTGAATGGTTTGAGTTGTGAGCAATCCGGGCGCGTTCGCCTCTCCTATCATTCCTCCGCACGAGTACGCGTTTTCGCTTCCGTGGCTGATCGAGTTGCTGATGAGCACGTAACCTCCTTGAAGTAATCCGACAAACCCGCCCGCGCTTCTGGTCGTGTCTATGCTCACGGTCGTGGTGCTGTTGTCGATCGATATTGTGGGTTCGAGGTGGAGATGGCCCACGACTCCTCCGCTCACGCTGTACCACTTTTTGGTGGACAGCAATCCGCCGTTGTAGTCTTGTTGTGTTGTTTTCGGAACAGTAAGAACACAAGTGCAGTTTGTTACTGTAAGCTGAACAGCTCCCTGGATCATTCCGACAAGACCTCCGGACTTGAGGACTGTTTTCTGAGAGTTGGTGCCCAACTGAATGGTCATCGTTATCGAGCAGTTTTGAATTTAAATGTTTGCGTTTTAAAGACCGATGAAAGAACCGACGAAAGCTTGGGCGTTAGATTTGGACATTACAACCGTTAGCTCGCCTCTGATTACTACATTCGAAAAAGTAGTAACTTGCGCGAATAATCCGACTGCTGTTGAATCCGAAACAGAGACCGAAGCTTTGAACTCGAGAACCGAATTTTAAGCAAATGAAGAATCTGTCGTGAAGGCGCAAAGAGCGACCGTATCTTGATTCCAACCTTGTAGATCCGCTGATACTTTAACTGAACCTGAACATATGATTCCAGTGAATTTAAGAGTTTTTACAGGAGTACAATAGTGAGAAATTACATCAATCACATAATTTTGAATACAACCTGTGCATATAATTTTAGGTTTCTATTTAGCTGTGTAAGTTGACACAGCCTAGTTTACATTTGGGTCTTATAATTTAATCTTATAACAAATAGAATTAATGAGAGCGTAATTTACATTGCACATAATGTATTTATTAGATTTTTAATTAATAAAGTATGTACCAATGTAATCTTTATATAGCTAATTACAAGTATTGTTGAAATAAATGTTGTTACTTGCACATGATTAAAGGATGAATATATATTAAAACATCTTTGGAGTGATATATTGATTCGTTTCATTTAATATAATGCCTAGTTAACTTAATATGTACGTATAGGTATGTTTTTACAGGTATTAAAGATACATTCAGTTGTATAAACAAAATGACGCATAAATACTGTTCTATTTTTCAATTAAATGACATTTAACGCAAAAGTCTTGTTAATTGACGAAATTTAAAAATCAGAAATAATATCGTATAATAATGTCACAGATCATTTATTTAATCATTTTGCATCATTAATGTAAACATGAATCTACATGAATCTAGATACAAAATTTAGAAATTTATGTGGTACACTCATCATTTCAATGCATATATATAATTTGTAATCCTCTTTAAAATAATACTGATAATACTGTTGTACAACTAATTGACTTCTAAATTTTTGGCATTAATGAAAAGTGAACGATAATCTGCTTTACTAGTATTATTCCAGTACTAGAATTATTCCTACCTTATAAAATAGCCCCTTAATAGTGAAAGTCTGTAAAAACACAGAAAAAGCTTTTCTTCAAGACGAAGGAACATACATTTGATGTCCTCAATCATCCTCAATCGTTATAGCGATATCAATGAAAGTAAAGTGACTAATATTATAAACAGAAATACTAAAAATTATTTAATATTTATCTCCTTTATAAACAAAGTTATAAACTAAAACCCCCTTAAATAAATCTTAAGAAATTAAAATATGAACCGTTTATTTCTAATCCTCACTCGTCAACTTTTTTCTCGGGTTCTTTTTTGTCGAAAAGAAGTTTGAAGTCGTTCGGGATCC
>CAXDID010000730.1:0-192160 GCA_963988835.1 Hexamita inflata
TTACAGCTACGCAATAAGATTGACTAAGTTATAAGATCAACTGTGTTAGTTATGATGTAGTTTGAAATGAAATAGTTGACCCGTTTCGTAATTGTATGAATATCTGGTTTTCATGTCAAGAGTTAATCCGAAAACAACTATCGTCATTTTAGATCTCTCGGTTGTAATTCTCTACACTTACTGTGTTTCCTATTTATATTTTCTGAGTTTCCCAAACAAACTCATGTTATGCTCCATTTTAAACTAAATTCTAAACTCACTATGTTGTCGCTTGTCCGAGTATTTCAAACAATGTTCCAATTGTATTCCAAAACTCCAAATCTCATGCTCACTTATGTTGCATGTACCTTCTGGAGTAAAACATACTTATCATTTAATTTAAACACCTAAATCATTAACGTCTGAAGGTCATTATTTTTGATTAAGTACTTTGTGATAGAATTAACTAGTGATTCTGCTACCTCTGTATGTATTTATTTAATCAATTTCTTGAAATTTCTTTCACTGTGTTTCTTGCCCTTCAAGTTTTTCAAACAGAGCACCCGTTTTATTCCGAACTTTAAATCACTTTCAACGGCTCTCAAAATTATTTTATGAATTCTTTCTTCGAACGGTTTCAAATTGCATTTTTTGTGTCAGTTCTTGTGTTTTGTGAATTGCAATTGTTCTCAGTGAATTAATTATTTGTTATTGAGAGGGAATTTTCTACTCATTTTAAAGTATCGCCTTCTAAAAACATGTATGAAGTGGCTGAATGAGAAAATTGGCTTAAATCTCAATGAACTCTATATTTGGATAAGTATTAAAATGCACTATTCTGTTGCTAGAAACATCGAGCATCTTGAGGGCTGGTAAATGCTTCACAAAATGTGTGTCCGATAGCTAGTTACATGAAATACTGTGGTCGCCAAGCCAACTTTGATTTCAAAAAATACTAACTATTTCAAAACTATTTTTTGTATTAATTTTAACTATATATTAACTCAATGTTTAGTAGCGTCTCCTTTCTATTTTATTACTTCTTCTAACCTTTTGGGCATAGAGTCAATCAAATGATTGATGATATCTAACGAGATTTACTCCAACGCCCTCTTTACTTCTTCATTTAATAAGTCATATGTGGTACATTCTTCAGGGGAAATGTTTGACTTCAGTGGATTCCAGCAGTGAAAAAGTGGATTTAAGTCTGGACTCATTACTGGAAAGCGATAGAGCTCAATGTTGTTAGCAGTATAAAAGTTTTTCATATACTTACTAAAATGTGTCGGGGCGTTATCTTGTTGCAACTTCAAGTTATGCTATTAAGTGATGGAAGTGTAACTTGTCTGAGAACTTAAGAATTGACAATTGAATTCATGGTCGTACCGCACGGCATAAACCATAATGGACCCTTATATCTATAGCTAATCGTACTATAGATCATGCACAAAAACAGTCCATATTTTACACTTCGAGAAAATACTTCGGATTCCACTCGTCTTTAGGTGTTCTGAGCACTCTACTCGCTCGATTTGCATAGCATTTTGAGCGATACTCATCGGTATACTAAAAAGTTCTCCAATATTCAATTGGTTGTTTCAGGTTCATTCGAGCAAAGTTCAAACTTTCCAATTTATGCTTTTCGGTAAGTTTGGCTTTATCTTAGCAACATAGAAGCTTAAACTGAATTTGGCCAGGAGACGAGATACCGTTGTTAGAGACATGGAAATTCCACGAAGGGCTTAGTATTTTTCAGCTATGATTCGTCGAGTTTCGAATCTATGGCTCTGGCGATATTTAACAACGCGAAAATCTCAGCTTAGTCAAATTTTCTGACACTATTATCGGCATGAGAAGCTTCTAGCTTGCCTGTAACTTCAAAGTGCTTAAAAATGGAATAAACAGTTTGGAGACTACATTGAAGGCAACAAGCAATGTATTTCTTGGTTGCAACAGTTTGTGATTCTGTTTCTCACATTCTCATCATTATGCGACGCTCTTGTATTGTGATCCGTCGGCTTCGTGTGTGCTTCGTCATTTGAAGGATGAAGTGAAAAAGAAATGAACCGCAGAATTAATTGAATATGTTATAATTAGCATAAATACAGTGATTTAATTTTCAAGCGCAATTATTACATAAACATTTGTTAAAATCAAAGTTGGCTCGGACACCACAGTATTCAGCCACTACAAATGTTTTAGATTAATAAGCGGAGTTGCATCAAATATTTGATTACCTTCCAGGTTCAGTTTACCAGTTATGTCATGCAAATAACTTAATTCGCTGACATCAGAAATACTATTATAACTCAAATCAAGTTCATTTAACTGTTGCATTTACCTGATTCCCTATAAATGCTCTAATTTTGACGCATTAATCACTAAATTGGTAATATTTTATGGTGCAAACGTAAAATTTACGTTATAGCACTACCACAATGCTAACGTTTATATATTATACTCTTCTACAAACTAAATTGAAGTTAACTAATTATCAACCTGAATTTCTAAAATTTAGTTGTTAACTTTGTTTTAGTATTTTTGTTTCATCATTGTTTTATAATTGATTTGTTATTAAGTATCTATTTAAATTTATTGTTGTATAATTTGGAGTGGAATATATTAAAAATAACACTTAATTTCTACTAAGTTTATGTTGAAGAAATATTGTCACTTTAACGGAAAGGATAAGAATATATAACTCACTTAAATAACATGACTCACTCAACAGCAACAATCCAACAATACATCTAAACGCAATATATAAATATATACTAGTTATTTTACCATAGCCAAGTAAAAATAATATATATTTTAATAATTCTGTGAATTTCCAGTTAATTAAAATGGTTTTCATCTTTTCTAAGTGATTCTGCTTCCTCATTTATGTAACAGCTTTAATGTATTTAATATATAATATATAATATTACGTATAAATAATATTACTTACCTATAATACAGTATAGACGTAATTTACGGAGTGATGTCTTTTTCTTACCTATAATACTTAAAGTGGAATTGCGAACACATTTACGTATAATCGTTAATGCATTAATTATTAACTTCAATTCGATTTATATGTATACTCCTATATTATTGTTAGATTACACTTTATTATATAAGAGTTTCAACTGTTTATAGATTCAAATGTTTTCAAAATCTGCTAATTTCATTCCTTTTAGTGTTTTCAATGGATGATAAGCTACAAAAATGGTTATATTAATTTCTTTTAATTAAATAATTTTTAATTTTAACAACAATCTGCACCACTTCCCAATGACTAGTCAAGTAGTTACTATCTTCAATGATAAATGCAAGCCAAATCAACCTTTGTAAACAACTGAATAATGTTTTAAATATCTTGCATAAGTTAAGGCTCTTAACTTTGACCCAATAAAAACTCCTCTTGTTGAATAACTAAAGTTTTAGCAATAAGCTTCAAACTCTGGGGAGTCAATTGAGCAAATGCTTTTATTTAGCACTCTGGGCAAGAAGGGAACAACCATAGAATCTTCAGATATCAAAACTATGGGATAACTCTTGGATTAAATTAGAACTGATAATAATATTACAGGAGATTTGCTTGCTGGACTTTAACAAAAGTAAAATTATGTTCAAGTTACACAATAAATCATCCAATAAATAACTGGTAGCAGTTAAGTAAGCATGGATCAAGCTGTAAAGGCTCTCGAGCAAGTAAAAGTAATCAGAGCTCAATAGCAAAACAATGTTATGACCAAACCATTGATTGATAGTGTTTTAGAAGCTAGATTTGCTTCTCAATATCAGTAATTCGCCTAGTTGATCAGAATCACTTTCCCATGTGAATTTTAAAACAATCAATTTTAAACAGCTACCGCCATTGTTAGCGAGTTCAAATCTCGTGTTGTGCAATTTGAGCAGATGTTTAATGTGAGTTTCATAACTTGCCTTAAAGCGTGTGAAGTAATGCCAAAGTACACTGAAGTACCTAAACAGGACTTTATGCACAGCGCAGAGCTTACACAATACAAGTAACTCATCAAAGAGGTGTTTTCTATTGAAACTGACTATCCAATGCAATTTGTTGAGTATGCTCAGCAAATTCTTGTTAACGTTCAAAAGAAGGTCAAGGTTACCAACATCAAGGACGGTATCATCCAAATTTTGAACTAGAACTTGTTAAACTAAGCCAACGTGCTTTACGTGAAGCTTGGTGGAAAGAAGGGCAATTTCACTGTGATGGAGGATTTCTGTCAAGGCGTTATCACCTTGTTGACCAAGTACAACAAGAGCCAGGATATGAAGTTGAATGAGATATCCGAGATCGCTTCTGCTTATTATTACAAGTAGTAGAATGTGCAGGAGAAGATAACTCTTGCATTATCTTCTGAACAAATGGGTTTGATTTCCAAGCAATTGAATCAGTTCATAGTTGAGTAGGTTCTTTCTGTGTTTGGTTACGAGGCCTATTTCAAGCTCTTGAACGTACAGCCCTCGTTCTACATTCTCTAGGCTGTTGTGAATCAGCTGTATGATGTTTTACTTGCTCTCAATTGCAAGCAGGTGTGTTTGATTGATCAATTGGAGGCTTTTGACGCAGGGCTCACTGAGCGCATCTGTGCCTGGTTTTACAAGGGTAAGCCTGGTCTGTCCAATTTGAAGAAGGAGTTCTCGAGGTTCGAATCACAATATTTTGCTCCGGATCTTGCCTGTCCGTCCATATTCAAGAACTACATTGCAAGTATCAAGTTCGAGGGTGTCCCACAGCAGCTTCCAGTTTAATCTTCTGAGATAATGCAGCTAATTAACAAGTAATTGGGTATTTCAACCTCATTCTTGAATTTCGCTCAGATATTTTAAGATATTTTGAAAACACCACTCCTCGATAAGTTAAACGCGTTTTAACTCACTTTCGAGAAACAGTTCTGCGCGAACATTATGTTCAAAGTGTTCGGCACCACCTCCACTCCAAACAACGCAGACGAACTCGAATCGCACCTCGAGAAGTACAAAAACCTGAAAACGAAGCAAAACATTCAGGAAAACTCTTTGTATCTCGAAATATTCAACTACCAAAAGTTTTTGGAAGAATAAACGGATTTCGCAATCAATAAAGACTACGTTAAATGCCTACAGAGCGTTGGAACCATCTTCGGATTCGACTCGAAGGCAAACGGAGCGAACTTCTGCTTCAAAGTTGACGCATTCCTCGAATTACTTCAAAAGGAGATCAAATAAAAGTTCAACTTCATTTTGGAGTACATGGCATTCCTAAAACAACTGTTCAAGAACGATTTGGTACTGCTCGGATACAAGGACCCATGGATGAGCCAGTTCACACGCATGTACCTCCCAATCGAAGCCTCCAGGAAGATAATCGCTGAAGACCTCAGCAAATACGCTCAGGTGAAGAAAACGGTTGATATGTTCGTAGCCTCACAAAAGAACACAACACTGACTCAAATGATGGAAATAGTAGACACTGAAAACCAAAGCGGATACTTGCAATTAATACAAACACTCCAAGAAGTTGAAAAAGATAAGTTCAAGTACAAACAAGAACAACTCTTACAAACATTCACCGAAGCACTCATGAAAGTCTACATCCAAAACAAAAAGCAATATCAATTCATCGGATTCACCCAACTCGTTGAAGTCAAAATGAACGATAAGAAACCACTCCACATCGTTAAAGAAGAAAAATCTGAACCCAAACCAGAAGAAAAAGTCGTAGAAAAGACTGAAGAAAAAGTACCTACTACTGAAGATAAGGTTGAATCAGATAAGACTGAAAAAGTAGAGTCTGAAGTCAAAGAAGCTGTCACAGAAAAAACTGACACACAAGCAGAAGAGTTATGATTCGTTGATTTATTGATGGTTATTAGTTTAGGCGTTTTAATTATTATTTCTATATATCAGCGCTTCTCGTTCCTCGCTGCACCTTTCTGAGATGCGGCTAGGCCAAATCAGTTGCAGAAGGTAAAATCCCCCGGTTCAAAGCCTGCTGAGCTGGTATCATCAAGGATCGTTATGGCTAAGGGCATGCCATCAACGAACCTTCAGGATTGGAAAGCAGTAACCGCTCCATTGCTTCCTTAGAAACGCAGATGGTACGACGCAAGCGGATTCCCGTATAGATCGGCTTGCACGAAGCAGCTTTGCTATTCATTTATCAGTCATAAATTGATGATGATATTAATTTTTATTCATTAAAACATGTAATTATTAATTGTATAAATTCATAATACACTCCTCTAATGAAAATAGGTAAAAATATCATTAAAATATTGATTTTTGACCCTCTAAAATATTACAAAGCACCAACCTTATGTAATATAACTATTTATAATAGCAGTATCAACGCTAAATGATAATTTCCTCAAAAATGAAACAGTCTCTATGAGGCGAATGTGTTAATTCGAGAAATCCTATAAATTTCTTCAAATGTTTAGCTTTTTAGTAAAAGATAAAATACACAAATACATTTTAGAGATACTATTAATTGGATGTATTCACAATTTGCTTGTTTTAAAATTATATGTAAAAGTGAGGTTGGATAAACATAATAAGATATTGTATATTTAATGGTGAACGCGGTGTGTAACATAACAGAATAACAAAACTTTTGAGTATGCAAATTATATGTGACGATATAGTCCTCACTCAGCATCCAAAATCCCCATTTCCACACGCGTAACTGAGAGTTATCTGATGAATAGGATATATGACGTTCGATCAATCACGACAGCCAAAATAGAAAACCGCATCGGGGCACCGCCGCAAAGGACCACACCCCCACGGCCCATTACACTAATCACACTATAACGCCCAACCCGCACGATTTGATTTATTTTACACTAATTGTTTTCCCTAAAGGATTTGATTTGTCTGAATATATTTTCGGAATACGTTTTTGGAATATTTTTGTCTGAATATCTTTTTCTGAATAACATTGTCTGAATATTCATATATTATGCGTGTTGTGCGTATATTTTATTTTGAGGGTCGCAATTGATCGAACGTCATATATCCTATTCATCACAACGGAAATAAAGAATAAGGAAAAAATAATCAAATAATCAATTAAATAAATTCTATATCACATACCAATTGCATACCAATCATACTCTGCATCCTTTTCTCCACAAATTAACATACACGTATTATCAAATGTACTCGTCCACGCATAAACACAATTATCCTTATCACTTCCTTTCTTAATCGCATAAGTTGTAAAACAACATTCAGAAAACTATTCTGGAAATTCTATTTTATATTATTACATTCCTTATTCTAATTTCACTTATCCTTTTTGTTCCTTACTAAACATATTTATTTATTCTAAAAATATTTCAATTAGATATAAGATATAAAAATAATAGTTATTCATTACCACGTTCCTTCTACTCTCCATGAATGATAATTACCTGTTTTTGATGATGATGTAAAATCATGTCTAATTACTGCACTTGATAAACCTGCTTTAATACAACACGAATCGACGCCGCTGCCTCCGTTTCCTAATTATGCTACAATAGACACTAATTCACATGATAACGTTTTAAATGCTACAGGATAATATACAGTCGCAGAAGAACTGGCACTTGGTGTTGTTACATAACCACTACAAACTAAAAGACTTCCTATTTTATACCAACCTGTTCCCGATTATAAAGTATTGTTATAAATTTAAGACGCTTAAATAGTATTCACATTTATCACATCTGTCATTTAAGTTTATAAAGTTGATATATTGGTTTTATTTTTTGAATTATCAGTTTATAAAGTATATATATTCGAACCAAATGTCAAATTATTTTAGTCTTACAAATTCATTCTACTTATTAAGTCGGTTATATTAGTTTTATTAGATGTATTATCAGTCTCTAATGCTGTTATCTTTGGTACTGCTTCATTCATTCTCCACTTATTATTAAAGTCAACCATAGGCATTATATCTCCAACATTAGTGTCCAAATAATCTATTCTTTTAGTTAAATCAGTTAAATCAGTTTCTTCAATCTTAACTAATCTTCCCCAAATATCTGTAAAATTATCATTTATTTATCCAAAATTTCCTGTATGAATTTCTAAAATTGTACTTTATGTTGTGTCAACAGTTTCAATATCTGTACACCTGGTTTATAACGTACTTATGTCTGTATTCTATTTTGTGTCACTTGTTTATAACGCACTTATGTCTGTATTCTATTTCGTATCACTGGTTTTCAAATTACCTATATCAGTCTTATTAGTTGTATTATCAGTTTATAAACTAACTATACTCGAACTCTATTGTGTATTCAAATTATCAATAACCTACAACCTACTAAATGCTGTATTCATTCCGTTATTTAAAGTAACATTACTATTTTATAAATTTGTAATATTTGTATTTTAAGTATTATTCAAAATATCTACATTATCTGCTCTATTCTTTAATGTTGTCAACTAACTACCATACAAATTGAAACCTGTATCAACATAAGTCTTATCACTTTTCAATCCCAAACTCGTGTCCACATTCGCTTTAGTATAAACATCCGTCGCATTCGCTTTCAATCCTAATTTTCCATCCACATTCGCTTTAGTATAAACATCCACTGTATTCGCTTTCAAACTCAATTACTAATCATTACTACTTTTATCATAAACATCTTAAACATTTGCTTTCAAAATACCTAAATTTCCCAAACTCAAATTTACAGTTTAATTAGTCACATCCTACGTTTCAAAATGGGCATCAATTTCACCCTTATTATATACATCTTCTTTATTTGCTTTATTCGCATAAATATCAGTTACTTAACCTTACAATGTTCCTATTTCTACTTAAGTTGATGCAACAAATTTAGTAAATGCTGACTTTGTGGTAACCGCATCTGCTTTAACAGTCTAAACATCCACTTTAGTCGCTTCCATATCACCTTTCAACATTCCTCCTTCAGTTCTTAATTCAGTCACTTAAGTTTATAACACACCAATCGCACTACTATTTGCTGCTCCTGTGGCTGCTGCTGCCCCCGCTGTTGATAACGCACTGGCTGCAATACCTGTCGCACTAATTGCATCTAATCCCACAACCGCAATCCCAATACTTAAACCAATCACATCGCTGTTGGTTGCCATATTTGAAATATCTGAACTTGTTAAATAATTATCACTAATCTTTCTCACTTAAGGTCCAATCACATCTAATCTATCTTAATGATTAGTCAACTTATCTACTATCTTATTATTTATTTCTGTCTAATATTTGAAATTTTAATCATACTCAATTATTTTATTATTTACATTATTCATTTCAGTTATAAGGTTTTAGTTAATAATATTCTAATCAATCATATACTATTCTAATGACCCAAATCTTTATTCAAAATTCTAATTTATTAATATTTAATTTTCCTACAACACCTTCAGTTCATCTATTTTAGTTTAATGTGTCTGAACTCTACTTTTTAACGCATCAATATCAAAAGTATGTACATCAATTTAACTTCTAACTAACTATATTGTGGTATCTATATTATTCAATCTTGATGTATTCAATTGCATTCCATGAAATAATTCACCCAACTATACTCCAACATCTCTACTATTTAAATTTATTTTCGTACTTGTCAAATTATTAATTGTGAAATCTTTTATTTCCTTTCCTTCTAACTAACTAACATCTATCAGAAAATTTGTCTATTCTGTTTTAGTATTTATAAAGTTCTTCTTATCTTTGTCTGTATAATTATTAAACTAAATTTGATCATCATCAAATTATATTAAATTAAGTCCATTAATAATAGAGTCTGCCTTAATTGTATTAAACAATGGTTTCTACACCATCACTGTTCCTGTATTCATTTTATGATTTCAGAAAAAATAATCCTAAATTTTTCTAAATTTTCACTTCTTACCTTTAAAGTGGTCTAATAATCCCTATCCTCCTTCTACAATTTTACCTATCTAATTTCCAAATGGTAATTTTCCAATAATATTTGTTAATGGTTTCTTTACAACGTTCCAAATACGTCCCGCTCCTGCTTTAAATTTCTACCAACCGGTTAATTTCTTAATAGGTTACAAACTACCTTAACTTGGTTTAATAGTTCTACCTAATTATTCATACTCATCTCTCATTTTACCTAAATTTCCTAATGTTTATAATGCTTCTTTTGCTGCTGGTTAATATGACGGACTAACACGTTAATCTATCATATTATTTCCAACATCTATTGCTTTATTTTTTAACTCTTCCATCTTTTAATTGATTAAGAAAAATATACTCTCAATCACTCCTGCTCCTCCTCCTTAACATACAACTTCAATAATAGAAAATTCATTTTATCAGGGTCAACTTCAATTCTTCTTCCATCATATAATGTTTTAATTATTTTGAATTCAAATTATAACTAATTTGTATTAGTTGTTTACTCATTCCAAACAAATATATTATTATTCTAATTATAAATTTCATTTCTATTTAATGTTAATAACGCAAAATCTTTATTATTTAGTTTTAATTAACACACATAACTACACACCTTTTCAGTTTCATTTTAAATAATATCTTTATTTTAATTTCCATACGCGTATACTAAAGATATATATCTGAATTATTATTATAATATAAATTATTGTTAATCTTTTTCTAAAAACAAATATATACACTTTTTATTATGTTATTCAATTTATTTAATTTTATTAGTGGCCACCTCACTATTGGCTTTCATATGAAAAAGACTTTATTTAAACAGTCTTATTTATATTATAAACTATAAATTTACTTTTTGTTAATCCATATCATACAATTATATTTCAATAGGTCCATTTTAATTTATTCTATTATAGAAATCTATTTACCGTGCCTAATAGTTTTTCTCTTACACATAGAATATATGTAAAGTATTTGATCCAAATTATTAGTATGGGTTATTATTATTATTATTATTATTATTATTATTATTATTATTATTATATATTTAATTGAACACAGTTGTTGAACCTGTTATTTAATTAGATTATAATTAATAAAAGTTTTAAATAATATATGAATATCCTAATTCAGTTTTATCATTTATGTAAATATATGTTTCACCATTTTACATTTTAAAATAATCAATATCTGTTAATTCATATCCTAAAAATTTATAATAATTACCTGTCATTCTAACCAAAACTTCCGCATATTTTATATTTTTAATAGTTATTATATTTTTTTCATTAATTTCAAATCTAATTTCTGATAAAGAATATTTTGCTTTAATTTTATTATTTAATTAACTCACCAATGATGCTATAGTGGATACACTTACAGTTTAAGATAATGTTAAATCCAAATAATCATCATATCCAATCACCCCGGTAACTTCATCTAATACACCCAATTGAATTTCAATTGACCCAATTGGGTATTTTACTTCTTCAACTATATGGGCTGAAATCAAACTACAGTAATCATTCATACCGAACATATTTTTTTCAATCACTACTCTTCCAAAAGTGTCTGAAATCGCTTATACATCTGTTATTTCGTTTTGCATATTATTTATATTTTAGTTAAATGAAAAAATAATCTAATACTCAAAAATAATTCATCTTCTAGTCTTTGATTTGAAAATAGGATTGTCATAAATCTCTTCAAACGACAATGGCGCCTCCTCAACTTATTTTGGTTTTGGTTCTTCTACTATTTTTGGTTCTTCTACTATTTTAGTAGGTTCTTATTTAGTAGGTTCCTATTTTGTTTAATTCAATTTTTCTTATATTTTTAATATTTCATTTCTCAAATTCTAAATATCATCCATCTAATTAGTCTCTCTTGTTTCTTTCGGTTCTACTTTAGGTTCTACTTTCGGTTCTATTTATCTCTTTTTCAATACCCAAGTACATTTCTTATCATTCCACTCATAATCTTTATCAATAAGTTTACTAATAGGTTTAATACTCTTATCAGTTTTCCATTAATCATTCTTAATTTTAACATACTAATATCCTTTTCCTTCAACAAATTTTTAATCATAACCTTCCTTATCTGGTAATTTAACATTGATGTCAACTTTTTTCACACTCAACCATCCTTTATTTTCATTCCATCTCCACTATTTACCTTCTATAGGTTCAGGTTCAACATCCTTATTGATTCTCCATCCAACTTATTTGCTCATTTCTTTAATAATTGCAAAAAATATTCACTCTCTAATATCAATCAGTGGAACTATTATTATCATCTCTCATTTTCTACTCTTCTTCCATTTAAAGTTACTTTAATTCTTTTTTAGACTACTCTAATCTATCATAAACTTAGTCAATCACACTTTGTGTATCAATTTTTAATAACAACTTTTTATTATTTTTATCATTTATATTTTTAATATCTTCTTTTATTTATTTATTTATCTCTTTTATATCTTTATCACTCAAATCATTTTCATATTTAGTTTATAATTTCAAACATCTATCATCAACAAAATATTCTATCTACTATTTTCTATAATCGTTATACTTTTTAAATACATGATTGTAACATTTCTCAATTAATTTGAAGTCTCTTTCATCATTGGCAGGATTAATATCATAAGAACGTTACTTTTATTATTTAGTTCCAACTACTACTAAATCTTTATTATGAATATTCTTAGTTTTTAATATTTCTTTAATTGCATCTAAATTGCTTTCATAGTCACCTCCTTATTTATCACTAATAACTTTTTCAATAATTTTCTCTAATCTATCATATAGTCCATTATCATAGATGTTAGATTTTTCTAATTCTTCCTCATACTTCTTTTTATTGAGTGCCTTCTACTCTTTTGTTAAATTATTATTTAAATCCAATTTTTCATACTTTTATTTAATAATTTTATTGTTCTTCTAAATTATATCATCTCTCCAATCAGGTTTTAAATCATCAACAGTTAAATCTTCATCATTCAATTTATCATCAGGTAATAGTGGTAAATATTTACACAACTCATTTTTATCAAAGTATGTTGCATTTCTTTCAATCAACTATGTTATATATTTATTAAAAGTTTGAGTTGGAATGTTTTTATATATTTTTTGATAATCAATTATATCTTTATATTATCTATTAATTTCTTCCGACTTCTATGCCGCGGCTGTTTTTTCTGACACCTTTTATCTGTAATCTTAGTTAATATTCTATTACATCTTATTCAAATCTTCATAATCTTATTTCAATTCCTAATTATATTTACTATATAAATCCTAATAATCTTTCAAATTATTTTGTTTTTACAATTCTTCCCAATATTATTTCTTCTTAACTTCAACTGCTGTATTTTTGTCTATCAACTCTTTATAATGTTCGAGATCTTATACATCCGTCTCTTTAAACTACGCATATATATTATCCTATTTAAACTTATCTCTTAATCCTTTTATTTATTATTCTAATTCATTATTTAATTGTTACTACTATTGAATTAAATAACTATCCAATTCTTATTACTTTTATTGCTTCATATACTCTTCATCCTATTAACTTCGGACAATTCTTTATTGAGTTTCATATTCTACTTACTATCTTCTCTTACTCTTACCAATATATAATTCTAAATAATAAGTATATAATATTGGAATAATAACAAAATTTTCATCATAAAATTATAACTGAATACCTTATTGCAAATATTCTCTTTTAATAGAAACTGTCTGACCACTTGTGACTGATAATTATTACCCTGGCTCTGCTTCAATATCTTATCTCATAAACATGAAATATTTTTACTTATTTATTATTGACTCTGTACTAACTTAAGGGCATGTAATGTTTAAGGTCTTAACAAAATTCATATAAAATTTATTCGGAAATTTAATTTAATAATAATCTTTCATTTCAATTATTGGATTACCATTTTAGTCTTTATCAATTATAACTGCTTCTTAATACTTTTCTCCATCATAATAAACACCCCATTCCGCGCCTAATAATTTGGACAACCAATATGTATTTACCATCATTTTGCATGGTAAGTTAAATGTTAATCTTGTAATTTTATTATTTTTTAAAGTTTTAGAATCATATCCAATAATAAGTGGTTCATAATCTTGACCGAATTTAATTCTATATGAATCTAATATTAAATTACTTATATCCAATAAATACTACAATGGAGTGTCTCTAACACCAAAATTTTCACTAAATGTTACTCCTAATGTAATGTCTTCAACAGTGTTTGACTTAATATTTTTTGCTTAAAAAGTTAATATAATATGTGAACCTGAAAGTAAATATTCTGGCAATATAAATTTAATCATTGGCTGAACATCATATTCAAATGAATCAATTCTAATTAAATCATCTATACACTTATCAAATGTGTACATTGTTTCTAAATTCTATTTCCCTTAAAAGAATAGTGTCATGTTTTATATATAATGATTATCAGGGTTTGGTTCTTAATACATATTTCCTTTACCTTATTTTTATCTTTTTCTATGCTACATTAAATTTACATTTAGTGAAAAAATAATCTACTAATATGCTAATATACTAAGGTGGTCACATATAATTTTCGCCCAACAGTAATGTGCCCTATTTTACATCAATCTTCATTTGCAAATCATAAAACTAATAAACCAACACTTGTAAAGTATTGAAATCTTTATTCATATCCAAACATGTGTCTGTGGTTAATTCTTTAGGTTCTCCATTTCTATATTCCTTAATACTATATCTCATAATAATTCTATTTTAACTGGAATTATACCCGTCTCTAAGTACATCATGTGACGGTTCATCCATAGAGAACATTTCCAAATTAGTAAATGTGAACGCATATTTACATAACCAATCAAAATAAGAATAGAATGCTGGACTCAATCCTCTATCATATTATTGAATTGAATTAGTACTTCTCAATATTTCTTTTCTGAATGATTCTAAAGTAATTAAATTTGATGTATAAAATGGTGTTGACGCATCACCTCTCATAATATTGAAATCACTAAAGAATGCGAAATCTTATTGTTGTAATTGTGTTTTATAATCAGTTTGTTTACCTGCAGACGCATTAATAATATTGTCTAATCTCTACTGTTCACGATTTAATATAGTTGCTGCTTTGAATGGCGTAAATCTCTAATGTAAATATGTACTGTCTGCCTCTGTCTGGTCGTATTATAATAATGCATTTGAAATTGCGTTAACACTTGTGTGTCCAATGGTTACAACCTTTTCTTGTAAATCTTTAACTGCTGTGGCTAATGGACTGACATCAATGCCAACCTAATTTTGAACTATAATTGTTTTTGATTAGACTTGGTTCTAAACTCTTTCACTGTTCTTGTTTAATAATATTAATTCAAATTCACATATACCTGTGTTCGTCACATCAAACAAAGTTTCTGTTCCAAAACATTTGGCCATTGAATATTGTTATAACTTTACTTATAATTGCATATTATCTCTGTACAATGCGGCAGTAAAGAAATTGTTTGAAAAATTGAACAGACGATGTAACATATTAAGTGGAATTCTGAATTCTTTATAAAACACCCAATAGAATTTAGTGTCTATCTTTTTAACATGTGCATTTTAATGTGTGCCCGCCCATGCTGTTGCACTTGGTAATAATACTTTAGTCGCTTCATCATAAGGAATTACAAATTCATCAATAATAAATGATTTTCCTTCAAACCATTGATCATTCATAGTTGTTTGGAAATCTTCTGGTAAATATATTTGCTAATATTAGTGATTTCTGAATACATTAGTTTCAGTGTCTTAAAGGTTACCATACACAATTGTGGCTTCTTAAATTGGGAATAAACTGTTCATCGCCGTTGTACACAATACTTTTACTGGTTCGTATGATATTGTTTCATTTGGTCCTGTTCCTGTGTATTTCATTTTCTAAAAGTAAATAAAGTTTCTATCCATCCAATAATGTCCACAATTACTCTTATCTGCTTTCATTTCAATTGCAAATTACATGGTATATTTAATGTGTGATGCGGTTGTTGATACTGTTGATTTCTAAATATTCTAAATTTCCCATTAGAACACATCACCACCAGATGATCTAATAGAATTTTTGTTAACTGCTTATGAACCTCTTTTCACAACAGTTTGTTAGTTAATTGAAACACCGTTAGATGTGGTTGATATATATACAGTGTCTCCTAAATTTTCAATTTGTTATACGTTCGCTTTGACTACATTCAAATCTTGACTCATTTTGTTATTTGTTTTAACCAAAAAAATATACACCAAATATATAACAGAATAGTCATTTCATTTAAAACACTGGCACATAATACTTTGGCATACTAAACCCTTCCAAGTAGTTCAATTCTGCGGGTGTGGTAATTGATTGATCTTCACTTTTTAGTTAACTTAATTTTATCATATGTTTAGTTACTCTACCATTTCTGCTTATCTATATCTGTACATCTTATCCATCAATTTTCAAAATCTTGTCAAACGCATAAAAGTTTGTATTTTCCATTTCATAACTATAATATTTTGTAGACTCATTGTCCGAATATTTCATCTCATAACCTCTTCTGAAATATACTGGTGTACTAAATGGGTTATATCTATTTTTCAGTAAAAAGGTTTTTGAATACTAATCAAAATCAAATGGTTTGGGAATTAGTTAATAAAAACTACCTATCTTATATACAACCTAATATGTCCCTTAACTCCATTTTCTAATTCTCTATTTATCTAATTTTTCTTTTTTCAATAATACTTTTACTATATCTCCGGGTTTAAATATGTGTAATTTATCAAATTCTTAATTCTATATGGTTTTTACATTATTAGTTTCGAATACCATTTTTCTATCAATTTCGATTGGTGTACATTTGTATAACTGAATAATATGTTCATAGTTGTGATATTGGATAAATTCTTTAATTATTTCATCAACCTCATTTGTGTCAACTAATATTTGACCTTCTCTATTTTCAACTTAATTTTAGTCTTAATATTTATCTTATATCATTCTGAATAATCTATTTCGAATATAACGACACATAGAGTTGATGGGTGCCAATTGACTGTCTGTATATAAGGCCACACGGTGATTTATTTTATGTTTAACTAAATATTCTTTAAATTGACCTTGATATTCCTTTCCCTCATCACTAACTAATTAGTCAATATCGTGATCCAAATTATTTGATTTGATATATTCTTTCAGTTCTTTTAAGTGAATAACTATTTAGTCTGGTGTTTTGTTTTATATTTACTTTAGATGTAATAAGTGAGTTGCTGGGTTATAAAATATACTAATAAAGGAATTTGAGACTTTCTCTTTCATATATTTATTTTCTCTAAATTCTAATAAGTCTATAAACCATGTATCATAGTGATTTACGAATTGCATTTCTATATGAAAAAATAATCTTCTATTCTAATATCTAATACTGAATACCTAATATGGTCACTGCATACATCCACTGAATAAACTAATACAACCTTTAGTGTCTGAAAATATTTGTTCTGCTATATTTAATAGTTTCTTCTTATTATTAGTAAAGATTTGTTCAATCAATTAGGATGGTGCAGTTTTTACTGCAAGGAAATCACTGACTGGATTGAAATTATATTTTGCCAAAAGAATACTATGATATAATAAACAAGATTTATAAAATATTGGAAATCAAATTTCACTACTTTTATCGAATTAATTTTTGCAGCTTCCTTCAGTTCGTCTCATCCTCTTCTGTAGTAGTAGTTGGGTACCTCCATAAGCTCCATGTCCACGACTTTAAAGTTTCCTTTTAGCTTTCGTCTACAAAATTTTCTATTTTCCAAATATTTACTTCTTTGAAAACTGAGAAAAATTGCATGAGCGGATTTTGGATTTTACTCTGGTTTTGAAACAGAGGACCCATGCAGGAACATAATAACACTGACCATCCTGACTTAGTTATTACTTCATGAGAAGTGAGGAACTCTAAGATTTTAACTTTAAAAAGTAGTTCAAAGTATCAACTTCTTTATATTGTGAACAAATACATATGCTCTCCTGACATTATATGTGGTCATTTCGCTGTCAGCCACTAGTTAAATAGAATTAAACCGTAAATTAGTGAAATTCTCAAAACGCATGAAGAAGACTGTTTCGATTATCATGGAAGATGCAATCGTCGGATGGTTTCATTTGGTGAAGCTATTGTTATTGGTTGGTCCAACTTCGAGTGGACAATTGATTTATTTTTGAACTTTTCATTAATTCAGAAGGAATCACAGTTCAAACAACTCGTAGTCTTAGTTCAAGAAAAATTTACTGTTCGGAGGCAACAATATCCATTGGCTTGTACTAGTTCTCAACATTGATTGAGATTTTAGTAAAAATTTACTATAAGTCAAGAATCGTCTTGATTTAGTATTAGTAAACTACTAAGAATCTCCAGTTACGAAAAAGCTCGGTTTAAAAGCAATTTGGAGGGTCCTGCTGCCATCATGACTGCTGAATCTTAAACTGATTCTAGTTGATTGAATCATATGCGTAAAGTTATCCAGATTGTTCTCAATAACTTTAAGCCTCGAGGGAATGCTCTGAGATAGGTGGCAAGTGTTGAGCTCTATTTACTCGGCTCATTTTCAACTCAGTGAAAAGTAGAGGAGTCACTGATCGCGTGGTCCTGCGATGTCATGATTTCTAGTAGACTCAAGAAATTAGGTGTTTGCGTAACATTGTTGGGGGTATCGACTGTCTTATATTGCTTCAGAATATATTTCTCATGACTCATCTGTTGACTAGCATTCGTTACTCAATTGGTGGTGTCCGAGTTGCAGTAGATACCAAGTTCAATAGGAAAGTGATTTTAAGATTCAAATGTAAAATTCGTCCATGCACTCTGTGATGAGCAATGTCACCTCAATTCATTAAAAACGGAGTGGAAAATCTTGATTGATCATGCTCAATACAATGTTATTTAATTAATTTAATCCATTTCAAAAGCTAAATATGAGCGCTTTTCTATTTTACGCCACTGTAACTAGTGAATTTTTGACTCGAGATTTCGTTATTCTGCATCTTTTTAGTTAGTTTTACTGAATTCAGAATTAAAATATGATTAATAAAATGCATCAACAAGTAATAAATAACGTAAACACAGCTAAAAAGTGTTCGCGGAAACATATCCTGATTTTATTTCGAAGCAAATATTTGGAAAACGACTATTAAATGATTTAAATATATATCACTCACGACTGTTTTGACAATAAACGCACATTCCTAATCAATTTTAATATTAATTAATGTTCATCATTGGTTATTTGCTTCTATTGACTAATGAAATATTCTTAAACCTTTGAATATACTAATTGTTGTCTATATTCTCCCATCTAAGTACCTTGAACATAGTATTCGGCTGCTGCCATGTATTACAGAATTGCATTGTCGACAACTTGATATGCATCCTATTTTAATGTTGAAATGTTAATATTTATTTATTCACATGCAGAATTAAAGTTAGTCAACTACTTTTGGGTCGTAACTGTTTGTTAAAATACTTCTGACTTAGTGTTATCAATAAAATTAGAAATAGTTTTAATTACTTAATTTGAAGGAAATACTGGAACTTAATTCTAAGTTTTATTATCGGCGAGGGTCTGCACTTCTGCAATATGATCTGCAGACAAATCAATTTGTTCTTGTGTGTTTGCTCTATATATCTATTATTGTGATCTCATTTTTGTTATATGAATAAAAATATTCTCTTCTATATATATTATTTCTGTAGTTCATTTAGTAATAGGTTAATCATATCCAATACTCAAACCGACATTAGGTTATGATTGAATAAACAGAAAATTAAATCTAAAATTATTTTTCTTATTAAATTCTTCTTCATTATAACCAATTGTTTATCTATATAGTTAAAGAAATGTTTTCTTATCAAATATTGGGGACGCCAAACTTGAAACGCATTCGAACATATCTTCAACCGCCTCTGGTGGTAATCCTCTAAACAATATCATGCTGTTCATTTATGTTTTAAATCTTTTAAAACTATCACTAATAGTTTGAAATGCTAAACCAATAAAGAATACTGACAAATGTCTTCTGGTGCATATAAGTTTATAAAAACTATTATTAGTTCCTTGAGTAAATAACTTTGAACCGGCTGCATCATCAATTGATAATACTATTTTTGGTCTACGTATAAAATAACCATCAAAATTATATAGTTTGTTTAATTATTTAATTATTTTTTAATTTTATTCCTTAACTCTCAGTTCAGGGTATTTTGTTTTCATATCTTCGACTGCCTTAATGCATTAAATTAATTGACTATAAAAGGGGTGGGTTAATAATTCTCTATGATCTTTAAATTCTGTATCACGCATGAATGTTCTAATAAAATTTTGTAAATCTCTCACTTATGCTTCTGTTTTACTCATATCTCTTATTTGATCAGACAAGTCGGTTAATGTTTAGTCTGTAAATTCTAATACTGTAATATTGTTAGACCCTTTGTTTAGAGTGTTGTCTGTGAATGCTGTTGGTGTGATATATATGTTGTGCGTCACCGGGCCGTTGCATAATTCAGGTTTATCTAAATTGTATTCAGTTGTCTCTTTCGACCATCTGACAACTTCTTGGGACAATTTCATAAGTTAATAGGTTTTGCCACTTCCTGGCGAGCCGAAGAGACCTACAAATTAAAATGACTGTAAAGGATATTTTGCACCCTTGAGTTCAGTTACTTCATCTGAAGTTAAATTATTCATATTTGTTTAGATGTTAGAAAAAATCTTTCTTCATTTAAAGTGGAATTCATATTAATGTTAAAATATAATTATATTAAACAAAAATTGTCATCTCAAAATATCGGAAACTCTATATTAACTAAATCTATGAAAAATTGTGACCGAATCTATCTTTCTGAAGTGACCAGAAAGTAATATATATTAATGTTCATATAACCAGTAACAACATATTAACGTTTCCGGTAGTGTCAGAATACAAAAATACTAAAAGAAAATTATAGAATTAAAATTGATTGAACTATGAATTTGATGTAAAAAATAATACCACAATATCAGTAAATGGTTTAATAGTATTTCTGTTCACTTTCTGTTTTTAGATTTGAAATCTTTAATGTAGTGTAAAGTGTATGTATATATATTTTATTTTCATATCAGTAATGTTTCCATTTAAACTATTATTGCTTTAATCTAATTCATATAATCATTCATATTTTCTATTAATTTAGTGCCTTTGAACACTTATTTCCAATCAAAAGATATTGGATCAGTTGTGACTGACATTTATTAGATGTTTGTTTATAGTTTACTCATTTTGATGGATAAACTACTTGTTTGAGATAATAATTCCAAAAGTGATGGCTGGGTCATATTGTTTATTGTTTATTATTTTCAAAAAATAATCTCTCTCTCATATATCAAACTAAACTTTTACAGTATAAAATGTTCATAATAGTTTTTTCTAATTCTTTTGTCATATCAACGTATTTTTGTAAATCTCCGTTGGTTATTAGTTCTTCAATTTTAGTTTTCAATTCGTCTATTTCAGTTTATTGTGCATTGATTTATGCTTGCTGTAAATCTATTTCTATTTTCAATTCTGCAATCGTTGGTTCAGGCATATATTTTATTTATTTTGTTTTAAAAATATTGTACTTTTGTTCTTAAGAGACTTTGTCTCGTTATTCAGAATAGTTTATTTACTATATCTGTTATTCGCTATTAAAGTTTTTCAATCATTGGTTTGACAATATCTTAATGTTAATATAATCTATTTAATCTTTCTAATTCATTTTAATATATTAATATTTCAATTCTCTATTATTGGGTGTTCATTTTGAATTTAGAGAAAAAATAATTGGTTTAAGGTTTTTCATAAATTCTTATAATAGTTAATTGACTGTTCAATCAATTCAATAAGTTCATCTACACCTGCATAAAACCAATTGCCTACCATATAAGGACTACGTCTCTTGCAATTGATATTGGCTTACTCTCTAACATGTTTCAAAACATCTTTTGAATTTGGTACGTCTTCAAACTTTTTATATACAGTCATTCCTTAATCATTTCTATCTGTTGACAACACTGCTCTGACATATGGGTGCATTTTAAATGCTTGTTAACCGTTATTGTCTAACATTGGTTTTCCATTCATTAGTGTTAATGGTTATGGTTTCATATATATACGCAATTCTTCATTTGATTTAATTACTGCTTTTGTTTCAATAATTTCTTATTTTATATCCATAATTTGAGTTTAATTATTTATGACTTATTATTGTATAGTTGATTTCTATTTCATATTCTCAAGTTAAGTTAATAGTGTAGAATTCTATTTAGTTAGATCATCAATAATGTTTTGAAGGTTTATTTCAGTTTCAGGACTTTGAATTTAATTTTCTATAGTAAAGTTTTGTAAAACAAGATTCAATAAACGAGAATACTGAATGAATTTTGATGGACATAACCATAACATGAATGCGTAAAATAAGTCTTAATGAATATAATAACCAGTATAGTCTCTATTTGTTTATGATTATGCTTTAGTCATTTTATAGTATAAATTACAGACCTCTTATTGGCTCCCTGAAATTAATGCCTCGGTTGTCTGAAGTTTGAAAAATTTATAAATATCTGCAGTTGGTTTTAATAATTAAACTAAAGAAGAACAACATATGAAGTTATCTTCTTTATTGAATACTAATGTTAAATCTCCATGTTGTGCCTTACCTAAGGTGTCATTGATGTCTTCGATCTTGGTATTGTTAAAGTTAATGGTATTTTACATTTAATTTATATAGAGTTAAAAAAGTCCTTATTTTAACAATAGACGACCGAAGCGATTTTTTGGGAGAAATATTTGTTTCAGAATGACTTTGTATTTTAATATCATATAAGACTATGTCTGTCTAGTATTTTATGCGGAACCATATTCCACTTCAAATGACAATGAAAGAAGATATTCAATGATTTTTGATATGCGACAGGAAAATAGGTATGAACCACTTATTCTCACGAGAAACACCAAAACTAACATATCCGAGGGAATAAAGTTTATAAAAGTTTCATGGCCTCAAACTAAGCTCGAGACAAAATTCAAATTTTGCTGCTTGTTATTATTCAACTTAGCTAAAACTGAAAATCTAGAATATTTATATCATAAGATACTGGTTTTTTACCTGATCCAGACTAGTTAAAGAAATTAAAGAATATATTAACTATTTAATACAAGTTTGAAAAAGGGAATAAATATTTTTATTAAACTACAATAAGTGATATATTCGCTTACTAATTTAGAAAGGAATAACATTCTAGATTTAAAGCCACTTCTTCGTTTTATTATGTAAGATAGCAAAAACGTCTAATCTAAAATATTTAATTGAAACTACTATAATAATAAATTGAACGGTACTAGTTATCAATATAATAATAAACGTAGATAAAGTTTTCAATTAAGCGTACTGCTCAAGTTAGAATAACTCAATATTGATAATTTGTATAGTTGTTACTGTAAGTACTAGTCCAGAGAACATTCTATTTAGAGAGATAACTAAAAATTTACTGTATCTTGAGTAGTGTGAAAATATAAGAAAAAAGTCGATGGAAAAAATACTAGTGAATATATACATATATATGTAGTTTTAATATAATTCAAATCCAAGACAATTTTTGTCCAGGATGGGGACGCTCGGTCGTCTATTGTTAAAAAGAAAAATTGATTTTTATGTGGAAATTGAAGGAATATGCATTTTTGCACTCTTCTACTTTTAAGAATAAAGTTCAGACCTCCAATTGGCTCCCTGAAAAAATAATCAGTGACCTACAATTGGCTCTCACTGGAAAAAATAATTCAATCATTCACATCTATTCTACTAAATCATAATCAATTTCTTTATTAACCTTCCTTTTACTTTCCTTCTACTTATATTCATCTAATTTCAATTTCTTAATAATTTCTGGTTTAATACTAAATACTAAAGATTGTGGGTAAAATAAGTTTCCATCTTTACTCTTCTATTATTTGCTTTCAATATCTACATATACATATTAGATTTTTGGTTTGAATTTTAATGAAAATGTTGAGTCAATTGGTTCTATCTTTTTAACTGGTTTCATATTCACATCTGTAAATAATATCATCAATACTCTAATGTTATATCCATATTGAGTTTAATATGCTTCCTTAGTGTTTAAGAATATTCTAACTGACGCAAATGGTAATGAACATAATGATTGAACTATTTTTACTTTGGTTAAGAATTTTGGAATACTATCTATGGGGTCAATTTATTCTTATTCCATAATCTCTTCTTCTACAAATTGATCCTCCTATTCTTCTTCGAATGAGTTATTTGGTTGTGGTTGTACTGTCTGTGGTATTGATTGTGTCTTTGGTATTGAGTTTACAATTTTAGATTTCATATTCATCGTCTGTTTTCTTATAAATAAAAAAGTGTAAAAAATAAAATTAAATATTTCAAAGGTCTGAAATATCTATGACCTGTCTATTATGATGACTATCTAATAGTGAATATTTCCCATTATTTAAGTTTACTTTTCTATAATGGTTTTACAATTTTATGTATATCTATTTATTTTCGTCTATAAACATATTATCAAAATCTTCTTTTCTGAATTCAATTGTCCCTTCAGGTAAATTGTCAACATATACCATAACAGTCGTGCCCATTTTACTTCTGTTCATGCAATTTTATCTTCTTGTCACATACATTAAGTTGTCTGCACTATTGTCTACACTATTGATATTACAGTGATCTATTTGATGATCTTTAGTTGGTCTTCGGCCTAAATACTTTAATGCAATAATAAGATGAACAGGTATTCGTTTGTTAAATAAATGTACGTATAAATATTTACCATTTAAATATTCTGGTACTTATACATTAGATTTTGATTCAAATTTCAAAAATACAAGTAAAATTATCATTTTGATGTGGACGATATAAAATATTTATTTAGTTGGCGCAATTGCGCGATGGCTATACTTGACAACTATAAAATTATATTTAACTTCGTAGTGCTATAGTTACGTTAGCTCCAATCAACATCATCAATAATTTATGATCTTGAAGAGAAATTTTATAAATTGGAATTTAATAATTATTTTAGTACTTATGTAGTCTAAGATATTACTATTATTTAATTAAATATTTTGATATATTTTAAATTTGTTAAGTTACATCCATTTATCACTTATTAATTTCATTATTTTCGTGCTTCAAATTAGCAATAAGAATCAAATGTAATTTTGTTGTTGTTTAGCTTTAGATTAACTAGAATTACTTTGTTGTTACAAAATTTAATAAGTGGTTAAAACTCGAAAAAGTAAATAATCTGTAAATTGAGGAAAATGAACTCGAGGTGTAGATCCATATTGCAATATAATTATAATATTAGTATTACCTAAAGGGTGTACGAAAAATGTTGAATACACCCTGGTATTATATTGTGTGATGCAATAAATGAAATTCTATCTAAATAGGAAATTCCCGACCGAATCATTATTGAAAATTTTTAAGCTGGTTAATATTAACTAGCAATGTTAATAGACACTGTTTAAAATTTAATGTCTTAAAAAATTATTAATATTAAAATTATCACACCGTTATAGTGAAGATTTTGATTTTAAAATTATTGCATAATTTATTAAATGTGAAATATATAATATATTCTATTTGAGTATACTTGTGATTAAAAACTCACGTTCCTTCAAGTATTGTATCACTTGGTTGCGTTATAAAATTACAATTAAAAGTGCCTATTTTAGTCCTTTTAGAAGTCGTCATATTAGTAGACATGTGGTGAAACTGAAACTTTGTGGACATATCGACTATTTTGTCAAAATTTTCATGTATTTAATACATACGACGTATATAATTAAATAAATGTAATTTAACTAAATATTAGAACATACGTATTGATGAGTTGGAGGCGTTAATGTTGATAACGTTACAGTTTAGTAATTATAAGGCAAATATTTACAATAGTGAATTTTGTCACTCCGTTTTCTGCTCCGCTTGTTTCTCGGCTTCTTTCTTCATCTTCAACATTTTCTTCTAACGAATATAAACGACCAGAACTGTTATTATCACAACAAAGAGCAAAACTGTCAGGTAGTTCCTCAAAACGTAGTTCATAATATTGGACACAGCGCCTGATTCCGAGTCTGACATCAACTCGCTCGAGAGTTTCACCACTTTCTCGTTTATCTAATGCATTCTGTGCAGGAAATCGGCCGCTGAGTGAATATGTGTCTTCACGTGGTGCTTCTGCGCTGCGAAATCGATCACAATGAGCGCTGGGAGATCCAATTGAGTGATGTTGAACTGCTGCAAGAATTTGGCGTTGCTCGGAATGGTGGCGTCAATGTACCCAAAATTGAAGTCAGATAATGTGCAATTCTAGAGTGATGCATTCAAATCCAGGATTAAGGAGTGATGCAGCTCAGGAGTAACTATCACAGCGGCCATGTGTAACTCATCAACGAGCATGTCGAACACTTCCCTCTTTATCAACTGAAATCTCGGATTCTTGTTCCTCAAAATAAAAAGACGGACCTGAGACGAATTCGTGAAATCGCCCTCGAACTGTATCTTTTTACCGCCTCTGATCACATACAACTCCATAGTATCAGACAAAATCCAACCTGCAAGCACCTTCCCCTTGAACTCAGCAAAAATATACTCCAAAAATGGAGTCGGAGCCTTCAACATAAAGTAGCTGGTCATTTTAACTGTGGACAAGCCAGTTGAAATCTCCTCTTCGTCAACAACACTTATCAAGCAATTCTAAATCATTCCAACTGCCCACTTCGTTACAAGCTCTGGATTATAGATTGCTGGGAATCTGTACTTGTTACCATTTTATACCAAAAAGAAAACAGGTCCTCTTGTGACATTATAATCAACACACATTGATGGATCTGAATCGCATACTACATTAACTAATGTGATTCTTTCAGTGTATGGCACATTCAGCTCTTTCACTATTTGAGCAAAGTCTTTTTCAAATGAATTCGACAAATCCTTCCAAAGTTTAGCACATTCTGAGCATTTATCTGAACCGAAAAACAGCAATTATGTTTGAGAAACACAAGAAGACCAGGCAAGAACTAACATTGGAAGGGGAAATTAAGTGTAAAGTAATGGAGTGGGATATAGTAATGTATGATGTTTCGACTTATAATAACAATTTCTTAGTTTACAACAAATAATTTTTCAATCAATCAATACTTTACATTTTGTAACTATTTACAAAAATTTTACAATAATATATGTGTGAATCAATTGTTGAAACACTATCTTAATTTATTATATTATCAAAAAACAATTAATAAAGTACTGTACAATTCAGCTAGACCGAAAGTTAAAATTATAACATTATAATAATATCTTATTCACAATTCTCACTTACTCATATAGAAATATTTAATCACCAATTATTGATATATTTCATGATTTAATAACATTTTAGACACAAAAGATTGATTTTCAGCTTGTTTTGCCTCAATTTTGCGTACACGAGACGTATAATCACTCGTTTTCTGAATATTCGTTCTAATATTGAAAATTAACTAATACTATTTAATATTTTAGTTAATCAAGTTAAGATTATCAGTAAATGCGTTATCATTTGAGTCTTCTAGCTACAAATCAATTTCATTTTATTTAAAAACAAGTTGATTGTAATTTTGTTTATTATACTATTAAATTGAAATGTTGTCTCCGTCACTTTTAACAAAACTGTTGTTCATAGTCTCTTAAGTTATTTTTGCAGCAAAAGAAGGCATTGATATATTATCCTTTTTATAATAGTGTTATTTTGTAATTCTATGTTTAGTACTCATTATAGTAATGAAGCGAAGAAATATAAGTGTAATATTCACATAATCGACAAATAATTAAATTACAGAATGTATTTTATATTGATATTCTGTGATTAAAAATACACTCATTATCATGCTAAAATGTAAAAATATCGATACAACATTATTAAAATTATTTTTTAATCATTTTAATTATGAATACTATATTTATCAAAATTAGGATATATGAACTGAAGCACATATAACGCAATATACATGTATATACATCATAATATGATGTATATATGATCATATTACATCCTTTTTCTCATCACTTTTATCCTTTCTTAACTAAATATTTCCTTTCTAATCTAAATAGCAGAACACTAAATTAGAAAAAATAATGTTGAAAAAAGCAAAGTTAATCATTTCAACAGTTATTCATAGAATTTGGTCCATGAGATCAAATAGGTCCAATTCTTTTTATTCGTTTTCAGAAACTTAAAGTTCGGACATGGACGAGTGTAAAAGCGCGTTAACTTCTTTGAAAGTGCTTTCAACGGCGAAAGTTGAAACGGGAATAAACGAACCGTTCGACTCGAACTAACTCACAACGAATTAGTTCAAAGTGTTTTAGCTCTGTTTATGCTATATATTTTTCAATATTGGAGGCAATATGGTGACATAAGCTTTTACCTGTTTGTGCATTTGGGAGCGGACATAAATTTGATATTATACGGTCAGAGTTTACTAAACTAAGATAATATACGCAGATTTAATCTGGATTAAGTTACCAATTTCAAATTTAAACAAATTGGAAACATACAAATTGGACAAAATTAATTTTCAAAAATTATTCGCATTTAATAGGATAACACAAAAGAGAAAATTATACAAACATAATAAATCATAAAAATTTGTTTAAAATAACATAAAAACATATTAAACAATATAACAATATAACATTATAATAAATATTGATACGAATATTGACTCACTGAATAGAAAAATAGATAATAAAGAGCAAATATAATCAAATATATGAAAAATAATCGATATCGATTATTATTAAAACAAAATAGTTATAGTAAGTAACAGTTAATTATTATTTTAATAATTTTAACTTTCACAGCATTGTTAATTTTTATTATATTTAATTAATTTTTAACATTTTGATTCCTAACAGTATTCATAAAATGTTGTCGATAATGTCGAACAGGTCAAGTTCTTCTTCAGAAATATTTTTATAAATTTAAAGATCTGACATTGAAGACTGTTATTTAATAGTGTTTACTTCTTAATATTAAAGTAAAAATGATAATACAGCTGTCAATTAACATTAAATATAGTATCATGCCAAATATTCATATTAATTCATAATTCAAACAAATATTTAATTGAATATTTCACATAAATTTAATTTAACCATATTAAATATATTGAGTTACAATAAGTTGTTACTTAATTTTTGTTGGACATCCACACCAATGCTTTGAAGCCTACTTATAAGTATAACTTAAATAGTCGCATTGTTGTTATCAATTCTTAATGTTTATAATTATTTTTAACAGCTATATTTGTACATTATATTACTATAATATACTAATTAACGAGCTAATATCTAAAAATAGTAATTAAATATTTAAAAATAATATTTAAATCAGTAATAGATGATAAAATATAAATATAGCTTTTGAAGGGCATTCTATGAAGTGCTGTGACAATATTTTTTATATTATATTCTATAATATACATTTATTTCGTTATCATATAGCAATAAAAACAATGGATAACGTGTTCATATAAACAGTTTCACAACAGAATTTTCTAAATCAGCTTTATATTATATATTTATTTTGCTAGTCATATTTGTTAGTCATAAAATATGATCCATAAGATCGAAAAGATTTAGCTCTTCAGAATTCCTGCAAACCTAAAGTTCGGACATTGAAGATTGTTAAACTTTGGGCACATTTATTTCTTTGAACATACTTTCAACAGCCAACGTTGAAACTGGAATAAATGAACTATTCGAGTCCATTTAACTTATTATAAGATGCTATAATTTATTTTAACTCTCCTTGAATTATTTATTTCTTATGGTCGGTAGCAGAATGGTGCGGTAAGCCTTTACCTACTTGTGCATATGGGAGTGGTGATAAATTTGGTGTTATAATACCGATTTACAATAGTTATGCATTGTTATGAATGTATTTTAGTTATTACTAAGTGTTTATTCATTAGAATTAATCAAATTTAAACATTAATATAAATGAATTAGATAAATTACAACTAATAAGCATAAAGAAGAGTTACAATATGATAATATAGTAGATATCTATTTTAATATAGAATTACGGTTCAAGTAAGATTTAAACAAGCTTTAATTAAACATATTTTTGAAAATTAACATATTTTTTGTTTGTGATTAAGGTGCGTATGTCTAAACCCGCCAAAACACACCATATTTGTGATTATTATATACGATGATCATTCTTCTATAAATTCCTATATATAGTCTCAATGAAGTCTGTTTGTGCCGTCTCGAGGAAGTGAAATGAATATATATATATATCAAAAGACCACTAAAAAGCCCCAATCTAGCGCAAAGTCTCCTCAAAAGGAAACTTTGAAAAAGAAAGAGGATAAATAACCTGTCTTTAGTCTGTTTGTGCCGTCTCGAGGAAGTGAAATGAATATATATCATTAATAGATATTTGATTCACTAATCAGCACCTGATTACATTATATGTAAAATGTGAATTTATTTTTCTTAGAATTTTGCGATTGCTGTTGATAAACTGATTTTAGATAAATATAATCTGCTTTATATTTTTTAGCTTTATCTAGTTATATCTTCCAACAATGTTGTTATTTGTTCTTTAACGAACTTCATTTTATCAGTTACTTAATCAATGACAAACTCTAATAAATCAGGTCCCTATGAATCAGTCGCTAGATGGTAAAGCTTTAATAACCCAACTTGCTTTATTGTTTATTTAAAGTTTCTGTTTTCATTGTTTGCCCATATTGTTTCAGAACTCATTTTGAATTCAATGGCAAATTCAAGCTCCTAGTTTACATTTTTTATTGGAATGTAAAACCTAAATTCATTCATTTATTAGTGAACTGCTTCAATTCTATTTTATGTTTCCCAATTATTTGTGGTGTAGTGTATAAATATGTGTTTTTCATAAGTTATATTTTTTACTTTAACAATTCCAGAGTAACAATATATTCCCCTATAAACAAGTTGTTACATGTCATATTAATAGATTATCATTAGATAATCTGGAATAAAATAATTATTTCTCTAATCATAATAGCGTGTATTTGTGTTTAAATCAACAAAACTCAAACGGTACTCAAAAAAGAAACTTTTTTTACGGTTTTGTAATTATACAGAAATTTCGTAGTAGTTAAATAAATCCAGATTCATGTTTTCGATTCCATGCTAAATTTAGCGTATTGAAGGGGATTAAATATTGAAACAATTTCTATAATCTTATTGGTCATTTAAATAACCTTCCAGTTCTACTTTAATATTATTGTACTCTTTAGGAACTCTAACATATATCTCATAATATTCACCATTAATTGAAAATCTATTAAATAACATATTTATTACATTATCATAACCTACTTACTTAATACCTACCTACTCAATAGACATTGAAGTGGTATTATGAAAATAATTAATTTTATTGGATATTTATTCATTAATTGACATTTTAATAAACTAAGTCGTCATAGATTGAGTCAAATATTACTTTAGACTATATTTGACAATAATTATATAATGTTTTAACGTAAAGTCTGTATTAAAAGTTCTGTATATTAAAGTTTAAATTAAGTATCATTATGCCAAGCAGGCCCATCAGGACTAAAAGCGTCGCTTTCTTAGAAACGCGCAGATACTACATAACCTTGCTTGTAAGGGAGGTGCTATTTCGCTTATAAGGGTGTTCCATCATGCAAAACTCCCTTATAAGCAAGTGACAAATACCATGCTTTTTTACCCCGTTTTTGATCATAAATCATTCAAATTCGACATTTTCCAAAGATACATTTTGGATACATTTTTGCTTATAAGGGAGTTGAAATCAGTAACTCCCTTATAAGCAAGTAAGCACCTCCCTTACAAACAAGGTTATGTAGTACTACCGGTGCATTTTCTCGTAAAAGTAACAATCACTTTTCACAGCAAAATATCAGCGCTCACCATTTACGCGGAAACGTACCCCGCCATTTCCTCCTCTTCCGCTCCCCCGTTCCTTCCGCTCCACTTAATCCCCGTTCCGATAAGTATTTCGGTCACGAGCTCTTCCGCTTCAATTATTTTCTGCCCGTTTCCCGTTCCACTCCCAACGAGGCTCTCGATCGCGCGCCCGTTCAAATTCTCGCTCATTATTTTATTCAAAGATTCCTTCTCCTGAACGGAGACCATACTCCCGAATAAATTCAGAACGAGGCCGTAAAGTTGATTGTACTATTAACAGAAGGAGAAAACGAACCGACACTTTGAAATAAAGGACGCAAAATCAGCAAACGTGTACTCAGAATCGCACTTAATCAAAGCAAAAATGACTGACCGGATTTTTGCAGGAACGGGCATCAACAGGTAATAAATGATCGAATTTGTCGTCTTCTAAGTCGCCTTCTGCTCAATTTGCAACTGCTGAAATAACCTGAAAAGATAAAACTCAACCGTTTGCAAATCTTACAGACACAGATTATGCAAATAAGACAACAGAAAATCCAAAGGAACAATACCATTGTCCAAAAACTCGAACGCAAGCTGCAAAAACTCAAACGGATTCGCAGGACGCAACGCGGCACAATGAAGAATTAACTTGTCCAACTTTAGAGTGAAAAATTATGAAAATCTTAATTTATTAAAGATTGAAGTAGTAATTCAATGCTAGTTTTTAGTGAAACTGCGAGAGTGTTGTGAAAATATTAACGTAATACAATATATTACTACAGAATACCGCAAGAGGGTTTTTTCATTAATAAGAGGGTTGACCAATGATTTTCGGTGCTTACGTAGCATATTATTATTTTCGCTATTTTCAACAGTATTATGATACGAATAACTCAGAAATGAGTTATCGTTATTCGTCATTTATAAGAGGTTAATAGTTTTTAGGAGGGTTCCCTAATAAATGAAAAGGGACCCCTCTTATATGGATTTCTGTAGATGATAAGGTTACAGTTAAGTGAGTCATTTTATAAACGCTAAATTACAGTACATTTAAATATAAATATTAATAATTCTAATTAACGATGTTGAGTTATTAAATGACTTTGAATACTTCAAAAATTCCAGAATAAATTATCATTCAAATTCATATATTATTATGTTTATTGTTAAATGACATTTCAAATCATATTCCACTTTAATAATTGAATGTTATCTATTGTAATATCTTATTGTCAATCAAATAATTGTACTGACGAATATTGTTGCAGAATATATGATTCTGCTTCTCATTTCATCAATGGTAGCTGTTTAATATGTTCAGAATTTTATGATTACAACACTAAATAGTGTAAGACCTGTTAAGATTAATACGGAACCGGTAGCTACTATTCAAATAATAATTGTTTATGCGCACCCGGAATGTCAGGGTATAATTCTGTTTGTACCGATTGTTGGACATTATAAAAAGTTGTTAGTAATTATAAGTGCGTAGATTGCTCAATATTCGATAAATTGGCAATATATTAGGATTAAAATTGTATATGCTCAAATAATGAATCAATTAATGGCGGATGTAGTAAATAAGAATAATCTAATAATACTTAGTTATACTATATTATAGTGATAGTGGTAATATTCTTGTTGTTAGGAATATTGACTATGATTTTTATTCTTAAAAAACGTAAATAGTTAAATATGGTTGAATTTGGTAATAAGTAAAATTAGAAACGACGAGCATTAGATATAGAATAAAAGGAAGAACTTAATTAAAATGGAGATAACAACCTAAGCACAGGCTCTGTTTAGATTTCAGATAATATTGAGAACATGCTGTAAGTATTGTAAGATATAGACACAACTCACCCACAAATTTTGGAATCAGAGGTATAACTGTATGACCACTAATAAAATAGTGTGTGAGTAATTTTTAATTTTATTGTATAATGAATGAGTAACAATAGGTAGAAAGATCTCTTTATAATATAAAACTCTGATTATCTGTTTTGCTTATCTTTTTGATTCATGTATTTCTATTTAATTAAGAAGAGTTCAACAATATTCAACAAATATATATTCAACAATACAAATAGTATTTTTTATAATAATCCCTCACATCACAGCTTGAGTTTCTCGAGTATTTTTTCGGCTCCTTCATCCCTTTTAACGGCTTCGATGATGTAAATTCCGACTCCGTCTCCGTTATCGCAGTCCTCGAGGAGCTTTTTTGTTTCTTCCGTTTTCGTATTCGCCTTCGGTTCGACAATTCGGGCCTTCGGATTGAGCGCTTTGAAAAGGTCCGGCTGAACGTGATGGAGCAAACTCGTTTACTTCACAGAGGGCCTTATGATCGAGAGCTTCTTGTAGAACTCGATGTTTGGGCGGACAAAGATGAGGTTGTCGTATTTAACTCCTTTTTAATAAGCCTGGTTCTGAGTAAACTCGATTTTGACCTGCAAAAACTGGGGCTGCACGGAGGCGTCCTTGAAGTAAATGAAAATGTACGCATAGCACTCCTGCAAACCCAGAATCGTGGTTTCGTAGGGCGGGTTGAATACAGTCCGCTTGTTGTCGGAGAAGGACTCGTGCAGGATAAACGTCACACGATCCACATAATCGCTCATCTCCTGATTCTACGAAGACTACACGAAAATTGACCATGCATTCCAATTTTCTGAATCTGCACTCTCCTGCAAATTCTAACGCACAAAACCATACATCACACCCTTAGACACTATTTTGTTCACGTTCTATTCCATTGAATGTTGTGAAGTGGAATATGCACATTCCCGCATAATTTATTGTTAAATTCACAAATATATACTAAATGAGCTCGTGACTTTCATTTTTCAATTTGAAATTACTGTACTATTCATTATTATGTTATTAAAAGACTATAAGTGTCAACACGAAGAATATAAGACGTCAGTAGCAAATCCAAATGAAATAATAATGCCTTAACCTTCATAATCTACTGTATGCTAAATATTACATGATTTTAACTAAAATATTTGTTTTAGTCTTAAATTCTAGATTAATAAATGAATAAAACCCACTCCTCTACGTTATGTAGATACCTAAAAGTCAATCTGTTATGCTCATTGCAAATAACACTGTATTTGACAATTCTATGACTCTTATAGCAGGATGTGCGGATATTTTAAATACAATAGTCTCTCAAAACGTGCATGTTATATTAGGTGTCAAAGTAAATTCTGATGATTAAGAGAATTCTGTTAAACAACAACTATAAGAAGCAGTTCCAAATCTAAAATAACATCACATAATCTTTTTTGAATAAGATGCATCTGTTTACAATATTGCCAGATAATTCAACCCAAATATTTGTTATCATTCTAATCAAATAACTTTTGACCAATTGAAGCAATTCATTAAGTCTGAAATGATACAAGGTCCTATAACAGCATATTTCAAGTGAGCTTTTATAAATATTTGTAAATATTATTTATTTATCTCATATCAGATGTAATCAACATAAGAAAGCTCAAATTTTCCATTGCTACCTATTCTATGTCTATTTACATTTCCGCTTAACCAATATACTACACCAAACTGATTTTATTGGCAAATTAAAACCCCAATCAATTCAGTACCACTTTCCCATTCAATACTTGGTGCGACTAACCTACCTGGCTAAAAATTATCTTCATTAACAACTCTACTATAATAATTTATTTCATATAAATTATTTTTTCCTGCCTCATAATAATTACAAGAATATGTTATTGTTTTTGTTTCTAATGGTGGCATTTTAATTTGTCCGTCGTTTTAAATAGCTTTCGTAATTTATTTCTGAAAATTTAATGCCTTTGCCATTAGTTATTCTATTTCTTGTTAAAAGGAATTTAACCAGCGAACGCAAACATGACCATCTGCAGCGAATTTTCTTGAAGGAATTAAAATTCCCACTTTTGAACTACACTAATCCATATGATGCCAATCTTCGCCGATTGTAACAAGGGCAGGTAATTTAGCTCGAGTTGATTGAGCTAACACAGGGATAGATGCATATGTAGGCATACAGTTTGATTCTAACTGTCTTTTACTAAATTTAGCACTAGCTTGATATTTTTCTTAAAACTAATGCAAATTCGACCTATAACTTGTTTTCTTGTACTTTCCAACATATTTTAATGATTTCAGTTATTTATACTAATCAACAATTCCAGTAGATCTTGAATCCAATGAGCAGCATGTTGTTTGTTGAACATAAGTGTCCGATTTAAACAATCTTTGGTAATCAGCTGTTTCAAATAACGGGCCCAGATCAAATAATCCCTCGTTTGTGTTAATTTTGTCGGCTTTGAGCGAGTAATTGCATGCGCATTATTTGTTGTCAACTTTTAGTTTAGCAATCAGGTCAGCCCCTTTAACGGGATCCTAATTAATTACAGGATCGTAGTATAGTAGTTCAAATTGGTTTTAAAAACCGATTCTGTATGTGTCTAAACGCCCAGAATACCAAAATATTAAACAAATTTTAGAATTTTGAGATTGAGCAACAGTACGTCCAAGGTAAACAACCTGGTCGTTAAGTAATATTTGGGAACTTGAGCGGTCTTAATCACCATATGTCCAGTGTTCTGCGTTCCTTATTACAAGACGATTCGGAATAAAATTAGTTTCTGTAACTTTATGTAGGTGTAAGGATTACGGTCTTATTCGTTAGTTTACGATTCTATGCATGTTAACTATGTGGTCAGCTAGTAAAGCTATTCCGTTTGCATTTCTTATCTTGTTCAAGAAGCACACTGAACTATCACATATGCGGTGAATCACATGTTGGATATAAGATGAAATAACAACAGAACCTGAGCGATTCGTTTGCAAAAGTGATATTGACGAAATTAACTTGTGATATCTATTATCAATTGATGAGATAATTTAAGATTACGTTGAAGCAGGTTGTAATTGTATGGTGTCCAGATTAACATGACTATTTCCCTAATAGTCGAATATGATCGTACAAAGTTAAGCCATATTATCCACTTAACCTATAACAACACTTAATTAATTGTTCTGAACAATGACATTTCCTGGCTGTAAACTATTATTAACCAGATTTAGTGTGTTAATAAGTTGCATTTTACCTTTATTCAAAAGTTGAATCTAACCCAAATCAACACATTCTACAAATGAGTTGTGTAGTTCACAGTATTTCTTTAAAACTTTCGTTTTGGCCTTTTCAGCTCTTTTTGAAGTGGGCTTGTCAGTTTTTGCTTTAAAAGGAAGAACGCCCTCTTGAGCAAGTTGATAGAAGAGCTCCTAATCTTACTTGTTCAGTCCTCTAACAATTTGCTAAAATTCGTCTATTTCTGGTTTCTTAAAATCATCTAAATTTATTTTAGGAAGTTAAACCTCATCGTTGTTGATAACAAAAAAATCTCTGTCGTTGCACACTACAGATTGGCTTTCAGAAAACGGGAAAGTAATATTCCCATCAGTTGTTTACATATTAAGAGAGTATAAATCAGGTACTCTAGAATATTTTACCTAGTGATCATGCCTACAAAGAAAACAAGTAAACGTATTGCACTAAGCACAGTACTCATCTGCTATTTAATCGCAATGTATTTAACAATAATTGAAGTCGAATTAATTATTGCTTGGATTTATATCTCTTTCAATATATAGAGGTTATTTAACTTTGATGTATTTGACCTTTTATTAAATTGACGTACAACATATAGGACATTTTTAGTTTACTGAATTACATAATTTTGCACATTTCTTACAGAATACATGCCCACAGTAGTAAATACGATCTGGTTATAGCTAGTGACAAAGTTGACAGTAATTCGTTTGAAGTGTGAGATTTATTAAACATTAATATGATATTATTTAAATACATAAAATGAATTGGTTGTTCACTCCTCATCAGCATACCACATTTTGACCCATTCTTCATATCTCTTTCTAGCGAGATTAGAATCTTCATAAACAATAAGTGGTCTGTATTCGTATTCTTCCCAATTCATTTGTCCTCCTGTGATTAATTGGTAATTACCTTAGTCTACTAACATTACCTAGTTCAAATCAAACACTTGATTGCACATCATACATTTAGTTTCAAATTTTTTGATGGCTTCGGCACCATATACCTCATACAAGCCCAATCTGGAACATTACCAGGAACAGTATGGACATTCACAAAAATCTGCTAAGGACATTTGACCTCCATTAGCTGAATCAAGTGGAAGAATGGCTTGACATTCATCACACTCTAATTTTCCTTGTATTAATTCAGCTCCACATTAGCAGCACTTAATCATCAATTGCTAGATATCAGTTTACTTCTTATATTTTCTAACAACCATATCGATTGATTTTCTGTACTTATCTGGGATTTCTTCTTCATAATCCTTTAAAAGTACACATGCGCATTCATATGCTTATCTTTTCAATTAATCACCAGCTCTCCAGCATTCAACACAAGCACTTAGCAATATGGAACATGCTTGATCTTAAAACTTGCTAGCAACTTTACTTGCTCTATATAAGCATAAACCAGCTTAATAGTGTAACTCAAGTTTCGAAAATAGTCTTCCTGTATCAATTGCATGCAGAAGAATTAATTATTAACGGAACTTTTAGGGAACTCTGTTTTAATTAGCGGTCTTTAACTTTTACATACAATTAAGCAATAAACCTTTAGCTCTTCCGAATCTTCCCTATTCATTTTCACGATCTGCTAAAACGAAAGCTGTTTAGGCAGCTTGACCAAACCTGTCTAAAGCTAAGTATAGTTTGAAAATGTATACTGGGTTTTTCTTCACACCATCAGAGCCTCCTTACAAATATTTAAGAACATAATCAACCATAGACTTGCACCCTCTTAATAAATCGATAGCTCTATCTATATCACCTGCACCATCTCCAAAGTTCAAGAGAAGTTTAATAGCATTATCTATGGAACCAGATAATTCCAAAAATCTAGCGGCAGCGTTCATATTTCTTGGTTTCTTCTCTTATGATTCAGGATCAGGTGAAGCAAAATACTTAGCTGTCTTTTTCAAGAAATCTTATGGAGCTTTTTATGTGACATATTTGATAAGTAAATCTTCGTTCTTGGATTAAATAGACAACTCAAATGCATCATTATATTGCTCAGCCTAAATGTAGTAATAGATGGATTTTTTAGTTGCATTGGCTTTTCTAAAGTGTGATGCTAAAAGCAACGCAGATTAACGGCATTCGTTTTCTAAATCTAAAATTAATGCTTCATTACCTGGTATCTTTTGAGCAATTTATTTTTCTAGTTATGTTTTAACTTCACGCACAGCTGATTCGGCATCTGCGACTTTCCCCAAAACGAGAAGACATTCGACAATTTCAATAGACTTACCAGCCTTTTTAAATAGTCTAAGAGCTTTCTCTGGATCGTCGCGCATAAATACTCTGGCTAAATCAGCAATTGTATTTTTATCAGTAACATACTCAATCAATTTTTCAGCCTGGTCGTATAAACGAGCCTTAATATAACAATTAGCAGATTTAGATAATATTGTTGGTGGATCTAATTCAGCTAAATCGGAGGTTGTAATAACATCTCCTAATTTTTAAGGCATTGTTGCGGTAACGACTTTCTTTTGATTATTTTCTAAAGCTGTGTCTATTTATCTAAGCAATTAAATGTCATACTTATCTTCTTCTTACTTACCCATTATTTAAGTATAATTTGATTCAGCTTTAGCCTTAAGATGAGGTAGTAATGTAAACATTAACATTTTCTATGCTTAATCGCCATGAACAACATCATATAAGCTTGTTTCTCCAGTTGCAATCTGTGAAATTTCTTTGTTGAGTTTGTTAAAAGTTTAGTTAGCTAATTAAGCACTAGCTTCAAAGAAAACAGCAGCATCTGCAAATCTCTTTTATGCAGCTAAAGTTTCACCGCATTCGTGGCATAAACGAGTTCTTTGTAAAATGTTAAGTGGATCTTTAGGTTTTTGAATGTATTTACCTTCAGTTCGAGCTGGCATAGCAAAATCTTTGCATTCTTAAACTTTACCAAGAGCACAGTAGCATCTTGAAACTATACCAATAAACAAAGGTTAAATATGGGGTGGGAGACTGAATATGTCGAGTCTTTGATCTCCTTATTTAAGCATATTCATACAAATATCTAATGCCTCTTAAAATTATTGCTTAGTTTCTAATTCTCCAGCTTGTTGTATCAAAATCTCAGCGCGCACATAAGGTGATGATATTTTCTTGGCTAAAACAGACGCAGTATTCCAATCAAGTGAATCCACTCTAAATGAAAGAGCGAGGCCAGGTTTATTAGATTTTAACAATAATTATTCAGCTTTATCCATGACATCTTCAGCTTATTTTTAATTGTTTTCCATGTCTGGACAACTCATAAGTAATGAGTATGCCATTGAGGTATTAAGATCGATTTCTTCACCACATACTTTGGCAATAAACAAGCTCATAGCGGCAGGATCATTATTATGTGTTAAGTTCATTCCAGAAAGATGTTTAAGGAAGTCACATTTAATTAAATCGGAATAAATTTATTATTATACAGTACCTTGTTGAGCATCACCTTAAAATGCAAATAAGTAATCTTCCCAATTCTTGAATTCTCCTTCTATTTTCTTAAGCGAAAGTTCATTATAGCATACTTTAGCAGTGTCAAAATCAGTAAAACGTAAACAACAATCACCAACTAATTTAATTAGTGAATAGTTTTAAATACGAGCTGCAAACAAGAATGCTAATTAAACAAAACCAAAATTACAAAGTTCAACTACAGCCTTTTAGAAAGAAATTAATTGGCTTGGCAGTGGAATACGTTTGTAAATTGGTGTTTTTTGTGTTAATTAGATTTGAACGTTCTAATTTTCTTATTGTACAACATTTACAATTGATTTTTCAACAGGAACGATAGGATTCTGTTCAACTATAAATGTTGTCATGTTATTTGACATGATTTATGGCAATGATTTCAATTGCAATAAAGAAGCGTGAACATTAGCAATACCTGGAATAGGTTAAAATTCAGTAAATGCTTTGTTGTTCAAACCAAGTGGGATACCATTTGACAATAACTATGGCAAAGTTGAAACGTCCTTTTTAATAACAGCTTATTTCTTGAACAGAACAGCTGGTCCAGCTCTGTCTGCAACTGAAAATTGCAGTGACGCGGTGTAAAGTTCTTGGCTGTTAATTACATCCTTTTCCATTGGCATACCGATATAGGCAACGAAGAAGCCATTAAGAGCTGCATCGAACAAAATTCTATTTACAGAGACTTCTTCATTGAAAACATTATCAAGTAATATTTCTTCAGCAGTTAAGAATACTTGAACGGCGCACTTTGCGTTGTATTTATAAGCAACTACGGCGCAGCCTCCTGGCATGATATCGATTTTATTGCATCCAACTGGTTCTCCGTTTTATCCAGCTGCAGTACCAGAAAATTGGTTGCTGAGTTGCATTTGTGAGACCAGGGTGGTTCTAATTTCATCGTCTTCGGCTTCAACGCAGAATACTTGCAGTAATGCTTTTTCTGACAGCGTGTAGATGAATGGTGAGCAGCATTTGATCGTTTGGCTTCTTCCAGTTGTTGAGACGGATGTGGATAAGCCACCTCCAGCGTGAACGAGAACTTGGCCATCCATGGTGCGCACAACAGTTAGTTATTGTTCGTTTGACTCCAAAATACCGAGATCTGCTACGTTTGGCTGGGCAGCTGATTACCAGCTCAGTTGTACGTTGAGTTCCTTGTCAGTGTTGATTCTGCTCCATTGGATTTGGTTATTGTTGTAAATCGCGAATGCGGTTTGTGAAACGGCGAGTTTTGTTGGTTCGGTTGGGAGCATGACCTCGTTCAAATAGGTTTGAACTAGTGGGGCTGAGTACTTGCACGGAGTGAGTTTTGAGATTTGAACTGATTTTGGCGAAGTTAAATTCAAAATGATTTGTCCTTGTGTTTCGCCGATGTTGGGCACGTTTTCGATCAGGCAGCTGTCCATTGGCTTGACGTCCTCGAGCATGCCAACTAGGCACTGCGAGACGTTCTTTGTAAGCAGCATCATGGCCGACCCGTTCGAAAGACAAATGAATGCCACATTTCCGGAAGCAGACTGTTAAATGTTCGTCGGGTAGTTCTGAATCACGCCCAGTGAGTTCTTCCCGCCCGTGAAGTCAACGTACATGTACTCTTACTGCGTTAATTGCTAGCAGTCGAATATGTTAACGCTCTTATCATAAGGAACCAGGAGCCCATTCGTATTATAAATTGGTGATAGAATGCTGAATGAAGTGCACGGACTCATGCACCCCTGCATCCTCTGTTAGAACGGGATGTTACCGTTCGCGAGCTCGTTCACCCCGAAAACGCCGTTTTGCTCCTGTAAAAGAACCGAGTAACTTTGGTAGTTGTTGTTCAAAAACTGGGAGTCGCGCCTGGAAACGATGGTGAAGTACTTGAATTTGGAGTCGGCGGTTGAAATGGCCATGTCCTGACGTGAGTGGTCCAGCGAGACAGTGAGAATGTTCCCGTAAGAAAGTAACAAGCACACGTTCGGGGAGAAGTTGGTCTGGACACCGCCTACGTAGGACAAATCGAGGAGGGTCTCGGACTCGTTCTAAGTTGGGATCTCCAAGAGGGCGTTACCATAAGTCTACGCGCGCAGGTTTCCAACGAGGTCCACCACTTTCTCCTTGGTTGGGGAAGAATTGGATAAATTGGTTATGTAGCCGGTGTCGACGTTCAAAACCATCAAGTACAAGCCGTTCAGATTCTACAACTCGCACTTGTTCTTCTTCTGAAATGCGGCGTCAAACAGAACTGGGACGATAACGGCATCAAACTAGCCATCAGGACCCTTAATCTGAGCAGCAGTGACCCTGTTCACGAAACAGCCACCAATGACCTTCTACTTCAAGTAGGCGATCGTATCACCCTTAGAATTGGACACAATCAAAGACTCAGGTGACATGGACACTATGTTGTCGGACTTGTGCGTAAAACACAGAGAAATAATGCGCTTCGTATGCTTGGAAGAAATCGTAGCCCTGGATGAGGTGAAAGAATCATACAAAAAGACATGACCAAAAGACGAACCAATGGCCAACATCTTAGACTACTTGGACTAATCCACGCATAACGGATCGTCCACCTCTACAGTTAACTTTGTAGTTATTCGCTGCTTGGGCTTCCAAATGTACGCGAGGTGAGATAACTAGGACAGAACCAATAATTACTAACCATCTGCTGACCAGGACAACTCAATCACGTTGGCACCAGTATCAAAGGAATCAATTTTGGTTCCATCAGCTGCGTAAATGGTTACTATATATCCAGAAGCAACCGCTACTATATCGTCTGTTGGACAGAACTTGAATAACGGTGTCTTATTGTTGTGCACGGATGCTTTAATATTAAATTAAATATACATGCGGATTTTAGATGGGGTGTGGAAATTTTCAGAAAATATTTAAAATATTATACATAATAAGAATATTTCCATATCACAAAATATTATGATTAAACAACTACTTTATGTTTGACATCAAAATACAGTAAATACTAAAATTTACAAGTGCTTATTGTTTATATTCTATTATATGTTTATTCAGCTTTAAGAAAACTACTTATTTCACAATATTTCTTCTATAATGTCTAGTAAGTTCATTTACGTTGATTATTAATTCTCATATTAATGGTCTTGTTCTGACATCGAAGCTTTGTATTGTTTCGATTCATTAAATTCTTTAAACGCTTTCATTTCAGGTATCATCATCGTAATTTCTAGTAGTGAATCTGTTGAATCGGCTACCAAACTAAATTTTTCTATTCTATTTAAACTTTCTCTTTATTATCTATTTCTAATAGTTGTTGGGAGTATCGTCTTGTACGCTCGTTATTATTTGTGCATTATTGATGTGGAAATAGACAAATATTTATGTATATAATCTAGTGGTAAGCGTTGTATAGTTATTAATTCCAAAGAAATATAATTCCATATATTTAATCAATTCAGTCAATTTAAATTATTATGTTTTTATTGTAAATATTTTAGTATTTACATTTCAACATATTGACTTAATATAACTAAAATGTGTAACTGTTTGTTAAATTGAATTAATTATTTGATTAAAATTGAAATTGTTGCTGCTTTACCTGAATGCTTGCGACGCATGCGAACACTGTGTTTAGTTTGATTTAGATTATTTGATTTTGCTAGCTACTTAATCCCTGTAAATACAAAATGAATTATTTATGAATGGAGATGTTTGCAGAATATTCATCCATAAATTCCGAATTTGTTACCGCTTCTAAATGCACAAAGTGGCTCGCCCAATTTTACCCAAAACGATTCGAAATAAACAGTTCAGAGAGAATTAAAATAAATTATAACAAATTGCTGTTCAGTAAAAGGCGTCAAATGAATCTTTCATTCCGATTTCTACTTTAGCGGTTGTAAGAACACTCAAAGTAATAAACGCTATTAAATAATAATCTTCAATGTCTGAACTGGAACAGCTTTCAATTTGTATTAGTTCTTCAAAAATGGACCTTTTTGACATTATGGATCATATACTTTGATAATATAAAAATTATTGATAATACTCTCCTACTTTAGTGTAATTTATAGTATTCTAAGTTTTAGGATTATGTAAAATGTGATAAATAGATATGACAGTATGTAGTATTGGTCTGGTACAATTCAGTAGTGATAATATTATAGATATATTACATTAATAGTAAATAATAATAAAGGTTAAAATTAATAAAGGCATCAATATAGCAGAAACTGAGCTACATAATAAAAGTCAAATGTTAATATCAGTCATTAGTTAATATCTAATAAATAGTGGTCCAATAAATAGTGGTTATTTAGAGACTTAGTACAGCAGCTAAAAAAGGACATAATAAATACTACTTAATAAATAGTGCAATCTAATATATATTTAAATGTAAATGATGCATAAAATTTTGCTGTTTTTGGTATTAATGGTGATAATTAATCAATTGTAGATTCAAGTATTAATGTGACGGTATTATTTACTATAATGTAAGGTTCATTAATTTGTTATATGTGTAACACAAATATATAAAATTCAGTTTTAATATTTTCTGCTTAAGGATATAGACTTTCTACAATTATGTAAACAGCTATTTCTTCACTATTAATAACATCTAGCAGCATATAGTTTAGATATAATAGTTAGGAATCTAGCGGAATAGTATTTTCAATCAGTAGTAACTATTCTGCAGTGATAACCATATAATCAACTTAAATTGTTGGGTATAATTTTCAGACTAATGATAATGATGGTTATTTTGCATCATAAATGAATAAAGAGCAAGAAATAATTATTATTAATCTGTTGGTTTGCACAAATTATGTAAGAGTTGTTGGTTAGTCGTATATTAGCTTTTTAAAGCTTTCATAATAACCATAGCTTAGTTGTTTAGATATATGTATTAAAAATCAGCCAGTGTATGGGATATGTTAACAAGATTTGATTAACGGGTAAATAAATAACAATACATTAGTTTGTGTGTATCCCTTCATATTTGATGGAGTTTAATGCGAATGTGCGAATGGATATATTAACTACAATAATACTTGTGTTAATATTATTTAATAAATTATAAATACCAAAGAATAAGTAACTGATCTTTATATTCTCTAATAAGCTTTGAGTTAAAATATATCAACTATAAATTAAGAATTGAATAAAAGCATAGATACAATATACATAATTACTTCATAATTACAAAGTAAACTACTAGTTCAGCAAACTAACTCAGAACTGATTAATATGTCGTTCAATGCATTCTCAGCCACATCTATTATCAACAACACAAATTAAAACGCAGCTATTGTATATTTGAACAATTCCATAATAAGTTAATAGAGCATGATATCTTATATGAACACCTCTATTCTATAAAATGTTTCAATGTTGAGAGCTGATCTTACCAGTGTGAATACAACCTTGTAATCTCAAATTAAAGATAACACGAACTAATAAAATTAACTTTAAGCATTATAGATTTAAAAATAATAAACGTTACCAATTGGAACTATTTTAATGTTTGATGCGGCTGGATGGGTTGATAATAGTACTATTACTGGTTGGTACGCATGTACAGCTGCAAATCACAACAGTAATATTAATATTCCAAATCTTGAGAGCCAATTTATTCGAGGAATTTCTCCAAATGCGAGACAAAGTTCAGTTTTATCATCTGGTACTGGTTAAGTACAAATCAACTTGTCAAACCTGCCCCCTCATACTCATAATATGAACCATAACCACAATGTAATAATAAATGGTTAAGACCCTGGTATTCCTGGCAGTAATACGAACAATTCTGTATTAATAAGAAATAATTAAAGTAATGCTCCCACTTATTCATTTGGAAATTAAAACTAAAACAGTTATACAAGTGCGCCAAATGTAATTAATACAGGAGATGGAGGTAATGAAGGGGCAAAATCTATTCCAATAGACATACATAATAATATAAAATAGTATGCACTTATATTTATTAAAAGAGTGATGTGAATTATTGTACTAGAAGTAACTAATAATTTATATAGAATTTTTAATATATATTTTTCACTTTATCTGTATTGTAAGATGATGGCTCCAAATGGCGCCAAGATATTTCAAGTTCGAAGTAGGTGTGCTACTTAAGTGGCAGATCTCTAGAATTAGTAGATTATAAGTGGAATCCACTTTGCACGGAAACATAGTCTGTTTAAGTTTTACATTGAGAACGACAATATAGAATATGAATTGATTCTGCTGAATAACTCTACAGAATGACAAAGCTGAACTCCATTCTCGTGGACTGTCTTTGTTTAGTTCACAGGATTTTACGCGACATTACCCTGGGTGAATAATGAAAGGCGAAGAATATCTGAGTTTCAATAGTATTGCATTTTTATAATGTATTTTTAAAATTATTCTTGATACTTGCTCCATTTGCATGTTGTAATTCTAATTTTTTATATTTGTGATTCATCACTGTTAAATTTATACTGAATTTGCATCCAGTATAAATGGATGTGACTATAATTATTATTTAGTTTTTGATTATTGATTTTATTACATTTTATTATGTAATTATATAATAACATATATTTTTCATCTCATTCAGCATTACTTGTTATAAATACGATTATATCAAAAATTAATAGTTATTCGTGCATTTAATCTTGTTATTATAATGTTTTATAAGCGAATACATAATTTTATAATGTTTCATCAGATTGATTATTTAATTATCGCTCAGAGTAAATAATTGAATCGTAATATTAACCTTATATAATTCACAAAATGAAAATATAATGCAATAATCTGCATTAATAATGCTAAATAATTATAATATGCTCAAATTAACAAAGAAATCTACAAATCTTTATCATTTATGGAAATATTTTGAGTTTACTCATTTTCAAATAGAGGTGTAATATTATAAAAATGGCACTTATATGTATAAATTGATGGCAAGGGGAATTTTAATTAAATTAGGGATCTAATAACCCTTTGGTCTATATATACTCACTTAGCTTTCGTTTATACTAGTTAGGTCCTCTGTACAGGAACTGTAAGTTCACGCGAATGATCATTAGTTTTAGATACACCTGTGTACGTTAGGCGCACCTCCGCAGCCAATGTAACCAACGACTCGGGTACAAGCATCCAGGGGCGTAACGCGGCTGCTTCGTGCAAGCCGATCTATACGGGAATCCACCTGCGTCGTATCATCTGCGTTTCTAAGGAAGCAATGGAGCGGTTGCCGCTTTCCAATCCTGGAGGCTCGTTGATGGCATGCCCTTAGCCATACGGATCCTTGATGATGCCAGCTCAACACTTTGAACTGGGGGATTTTACCTTCCGCAACCGATTTGGCTGAGCCACATCTCAGGAAGATGAATACGGCGAGGAACGAGAAGTGCGATCAAATGAACCCATCATCGACCACACTAAGCAAAGCTGGTATTTCAGCAGTGCCTCTTCAGCTCTAACGTCGAACGCCGAGCCTAATCGTTCAAACACGTGAAATAATCAATCTTTTAATAATTCATTCAGAATTTATTTTGATATTATATATATATATATATCACTTCCTCGAGACGGCACAAACGAACGACTGTGAGACTTTCGAAAGCAAAACATGGGCTCTCGCACGCCAGTGTTTCCACTTTCAAACCGGGCTCAACCCGTCATTTATGCCACTCAGTGAAGATCCAATAGGGCCCTGAGTTGTATGTATATCTATTTTAACTGTTTAAAATCTGTGTATGAGTATTTATGTATGTATTATTTGCTCCAAACTTTAAACTGACGTGAAATATAAATATAATATATCCTTTAATAATCAATCGATCCAGAATTGATTGTTTTAATTATTATATATGTTATATATGTAAACCTATTTTGTATATTAGCTACATGTTATTAGCTTAAATATTGCGGTTTTGTTTAAATATGTTTGAATTAAGTAACTCAAAATATAAATTGAATTGTGTATTCTTTCTTCGCAGTGCAAAGTGTATAGAATAGAGAATATTAATCTTATATTATTTTATTTATAATGATTACAATATGTTCTATTATAAATTATAAATAGGTTAATACAAATAAATTAAATTTATGTTAAAATAAAATATAAGTGAATAATAATAAATATTAATACTGTTAAAAATCAAAATACTTAAATAATATAAATATTGAGGAAACAATGAGTTTTTTATATCGTTCTAGTAATATATTGATAAATAATGAAATAATAACAAAATCTAATATATATTTAAATGTAAATGATGCATAAAATTTTGCTGTTTTTGGTATTAATGGTGATAATTAATCAATTGTAGATTCAAGTATTAATGTGACGGTATTATTTACTATAATGTAAGGTTCATTAATTTGTTATATGTGTAACACAAATATATAAAATTCAGTTTTAATATTTTCTGCTTAAGGATATAGACTTTCTACAATTATGTAAACAGCTATTTCTTCACTATTAATAACATCTAGCAGCATATAGTTTAGATATAATAGTTAGGAATCTAGCGGAATAGTATTTTCAATCAGTAGTAACTATTCTGCAGTGATAACCATATAATCAACTTAAATTGTTGGGTATAATTTTCAGACTAATGATAATGATGGTTATTTTGCATCATAAATGAATAAAGAGCAAGAAATAATTATTATTAATCTGTTGGTTTGCACAAATTATGTAAGAGTTGTTGGTTAGTCGTATATTAGCTTTTTAAAGCTTTCATAATAACCATAGCTTAGTTGTTTAGATATATGTATTAAAAATCAGCCAGTGTATGGGATATGTTAACAAGATTTGATTAACGGGTAAATAAATAACAATACATTAGTTTGTGTGTATCCCTTCATATTTGATGGAGTTTAATGCGAATGTGCGAATGGATATATTAACTACAATAATACTTGTGTTAATATTATTTAATAAATTATAAATACCAAAGAATAAGTAACTGATCTTTATATTCTCTAATAAGCTTTGAGTTAAAATATATCAACTATAAATTAAGAATTGAATAAAAGCATAGATACAATATACATAATTACTTCATAATTACAAAGTAAACTACTAGTTCAGCAAACTAACTCAGAACTGATTAATATGTCGTTCAATGCATTCTCAGCCACATCTATTATCAACAACACAAATTAAAACGCAGCTATTGTATATTTGAACAATTCCATAATTAAATTTAAATTTAAATACCTCACTCGGTCTCCTTTAATTCGTTCCGGCTGTATTTAATTCCTCATGCTTGGTTAGAGCTCCCTTTTGTGCTTATTTATGCAATTGCGTGACATAGTTAAAGTCAATCATCTCTGTGACAGTACTATTGGAGTTTGATAAGGTTGGGCGACCTAGTCTTATGGTGATTTGTGGCATTCGTGGCCGATTGGTTTTTGGTTTGTGTTTGTATCTTAGTTTATGTTAGGTTGGTGTTTGTTTGGTGCTTTTGGTGGATCTTGGATGTTCAGCTTATGATCATTTGTGGGAAGTTAGGTATTCTTATATTTACTTCATTCATTACTTACCTCATTTTCGTTATTTTAGTTGTTTCGTTGTTCTTTTCATTTTAGTTTTTTATCTTTTGATTGTTTTTTGTTTTTGTCTTTTTGGTCAATTTATTTCCTATTCATTTTAAATTTTATTTTATGGTTGGGAGCTAGGTTCCTCATAGGTCGTGGGAGATTACGACGTTGTCGTCATCTCTGTTCTGGAATTCTTCATAGAAGATATCGTGGTTGTCTGCGTAGGTGAACTATAACTGGAGTTCTTCGGCGTGCTGTTTGACAGCTTCATTGTAGATACGGGTTCTGTTTCCGTGAGATTTGATAATAGATCGAGCTGTTGAGCGTAAGAATTTGTCTACACGACAAAATTAGTTAATTTTCTTGAGGGATTCTGGGTGGATTGTGCATTGGTCGCTAAGGATTATTGGGTGTATTTAGTTTGTGTGGACTTCATAGTTGGTTGAGTGGGTTTCGAGTTTTTGGGTGTATTCTCTGTTCATGGTTGGGCCGCGTTGGGTTATGCTCATGTCAAAGAAGTGGGGTTTGTCGTTGTGGATAATCATCACATCGGCATTTCCCATCTGATGTAAGACTTTCCCAGGATCTTTATTCGTTTTGGGATCATCTGGAGCTTTGTTTTTGCTTGATTTAAATTGGCCGTACGTTGGGCTCAACTTCGGCTGGTGTTTTACGGGTAGTGCTGCAATGAGGTCGTACTGAGTTCTGTTATGTCTCTAAATGCTCAATCCCGAGAAGTTTTGGCAGTATATTGAGTGGTTAGAATCTTCATGAACTGTATGACAGATGCTACATTCTCTGGACGGGATGTTAACTGAGACCGTGTCGAAGAGGATATTTATCGCTCTTCTGAATTCGATGTTGTCGTAATCAAAGTCGTATGCGAGCGTGTGCGTGACAAAGCAGTCTTAGTTTGTTGATAACGCTGCGTGCTCCATTTTTTCGTTTTCAGACTTGATTGAGTGTTGGAGTTTCTTGAATCTTGGATCGATTTTATTAGAGGCGAGCAGCTTTTGGGCGGTTTGGAATGATAGTCCAGGGAGTATTAGGCCAAAACCATTAAGATTTTTGATGGATGCTGCCATTAGGGCGATGAGGGATTGTATCGTTTCCTTAGATCTGGGACCGTCAAGATCCTCTTAAGATATCGCTTTTGGCTAGGCAATGTTGTAGAAGGTGCGAGCAAGGATTTCATCCACTTTATTGTAGTCATTGATTGTGAAGTCGTTATAATCGTCAATTCTGATTGCCCATGAGCATTTTGTGCATACACATTTGAGGAAAAGGCCCATGACATTCGAGCGAGGTAAGCCTCGCTCCAGCATTTATTTGATAATTTGTTGATACTTGGCCGCCACAATCAGAATGTCAGAAGAAATATGAGTTCTTGTGTCGTAGCGATTTTACGAGTATTTAGTGCCCATGAAGGTAACGATGGCTCCGTTAGCTGTTGATTTGCATTTCCTTGTGTTAACATGCATTCCATATTTACCAAAGAGTTTATCAAGGAATTCGAGGGCCATTTTTTCTGTGTCAAGGGGTTTAAGTTCGACAATCGTGTCGTCTGCAAAATTGACACACGCGAATCGTTATTTGAGCTCCAGAATCACAGGATTCATACAGTATGAAAAAATTAAGGTCGAACAGACTGAACCTTAAAGTATACTGTGTGAGTGTGTTTCGATGCAGTTTTACGCTTATATCATGCCTATAACGAACAATTAAATTTGTTGTGGGACTCCTTGTAGTTCCATACCGTTGATGATGGCTTCAGTTGTGAGGTTGTTATACGCTGAGGCCAAGTCAACGGAGAGGATTATATTTCTATTCGATAGAGTTTTCCCAGCTATTTTGCAGCTGAGCATCGCGTCAGCATGCATGGTGTGGACTTCATCGCAAAAGTTGTGTGGGAGCATGTCTTTCCTTTTAAGCATTATCTTCTGAAGGACATTGATCATAGTCTCATTGATCGCAAGTGGTCTGCTTGAACCATCGTCTTTCGGGACAAGAGTTACTCTAAATTCAAAAAGTGGGAGTATTTAAGACATTTGCTTCGGATCATTGATTAGGGTTTCAAATGCGCTTGCAAGTATCTGGATGAACCGACCGTTGTTTACTAATTTTTTAATAATTTTATTTGAGAGACCACTTGCCCCACAGGATTTTGATGCGTCAAGTTCTTTTATGGCATCCACAACTTCTGACTCTTTTATTTTAAAGTAAGCATGTTTAAATGGTCTGAAGACAGCTTTTAGTTCAACCTTTCGTGGTGTTGGAAACAGTTTTGCTAGTTGTTATTTCCTAATTTCTTCAATTTATTTAAGATCTGTTCTTGTCTGACCTAAACTCTCTTTGTTTAGATTAGTTTCAATTGCTTGAAGGGCTTTCGAGAATTTATTTTCCTATATTAAGTCATGGATTTTACCCTAAAACGCACCTGTGAACATTTTTATTTTCTACTTGATTTCAGGTTGGCTGCCGTTCTCGTTTGCTTCCCTTTGTTATGGAGTTGCGTTGATCGTTTCGACAACTTCCGAATATAATGGATTACTTGGTCTGTTTTGTGCGTTTGGCTGAACCGAAGGAGGCTGAACCGATGGGGGAATATATATTCCCTGTTCGCGGTCGTAATTTGAGCTGTTTACTACTGTACTTTATAGTCTGCAAGAGGTCAATAATGAATTGATGGCTTCTATGGGCTTCTTAGGATCTAGCTTATTGATAAGATCTACGATTCTTTCAAAGGTAAGATCATGGACGCATTCCTCTGGTGTTATTGAACATTTCTGGCGGATCGCATGTATGCGCTCCTCACATTCGAGCTATGATTATTTCATTACAACGATTGGAGTGATGATCAAGGTCTCTTGTGGTATGAATTTGACAGTTTCCGGAGTCGGGATTAGTTTATTATCGTTGACCCACGTTTAAAATGGTTTCTCATGAAGTTCCTGTTGTTCTGGCTCAATGGTGAGTTGACTTTTGGCTTTAATAATCAAGATTGGTTTCTTCTTTGCTTCGAATTGACCTTCGATCACAGACCAAGGAGAACACGTAGTTTTTGGACAATTGAAGTGTTGATGAAACAGTATGTCCAGGGCGGTCATTCCGACAAAACTACACTCGCACTTAAATAAGACGCCGTGCGATATTGATGTGAGATCTGGATATGCATAGTTGATCATCATAAAGCTGAGTGACTCGATTTGATCTATTGTTTTTGTAAAGCTTTCCGCAGTTTATTTGACTCGGAGTTTGTGATCAACAGAGTCCTGGTGTCTTAAAATTCCATATGATGAGAAACATTCATCATTGCACGTACTACATTTGAATGTTAAAGCAGCTTACGCTATGACTGCTGTCGTATTGTTGTTTCGGGCAATCTATGTCATCTTAATTATATCCGAAGATAGACTTTTGCTCTTTTGGAAGTTGTTAATTTATCTTAGAGAGGCAATAATATTATAGCTTTACTTCTTCCTCTTTTCATCGAAGTTGTGAATTCTCACGAGGTCGAAGAAGGTGGACTTGATCTCTTTAAACCGGAAGCCTAGGTTTTACAAACCTTCAGTGTCGATTTTCACAATTACAATTGGTCCATTTTCTGATGTTTTGAAGTTCATGGATATTTGTAGTTTTAAGTTCTTCGTTGGTTCGGAAACAATATTTTACACCATACATAGGTCCATAATTGCATAATCTGATGGTTCTCCAGCATAAATGAGGATGGAAGTTCCCTACAGGTTGTGTGGATCACTGCAAATTTTGATTAGAACCTTTACGCTATTGAATGAATCTGTTTGAACCGTGCCAAGGGTCCATTGAGTAGAGTTGTCTATGATGAGGGCTGCAGAACCTCTTGGGTCTATGAATTTCAGCCGATGGTTGTCCAAGATGTTGCAAATAGGATGGACATTGTGGAGTGAAGGTAGAAGTTCCACAGATTCGAAGAAGGGAGTTTCTGAGAATAAGTTACCACAACTCATTTGGCTGGTTATGTATTTACTCTGTGTTTGTAGTTTGTGAGAATATATTAACGTAGGAGAGTAAGTGTTAATGTTTTTGCTCTCCTTGTTGATAGATATCCACATCTTTTGAAGATTATCAATTGAAAAATGATTGCTGTTAAAGCAGTCTTCCAGCTCCTTAATGTGTCGACTCTGATATTATGGTAGCAATTTGCAATGATACCAGATTGGTTCGTCAAGGTTGATATTGAATTTAAATTGGAGTGAAAGCTAGTAATCTTACCAACTTGATGAAGACTTCCCATTAATGATGTTGAGAAGGTGAGCTTACTCATGTTTTCGCTGAATAATGAGAGCTTTATTGTTTCTGGCTTTACTACGTTTGTAAAAACCAAGCATTTGGAATTCTAGCTCGTGAACTATTAACGTGATATGATTTTGAGTTTATAAACTTTAGAAGGTTAAATGTTCCGAGTCAAGCGTAGACTCAACTTTGATGCACTACTATAGGTTTAGAAACGAGTAGCATTTGAGTTCGATGATAAAAATAAGTAGAGTATCTGCTTAGTCGTTGAATTTTAAGTTAAAAGTCGTTTTAATAATAATATCGTATTACTTAAGGTTAGAGCTTTGGTCGGTGTACTTGATCTAGCCTCTATACCATTATGAATTACTGTCAACTCGCACTGAATCGTTTGATAAAGGACTGTAAACTCTACTGAGATTGTCTAAGTTGTGGCGTTGGCAGAGAGTATCATATTTGCAGTAGAATTTATTACTCCATGCATTCCTGTATATGAGATGTCCAAAGTTTATCCAATCTGCTTGGATATGCTGTAATTTGTGAGGGGAGTTTACTTCGTCGATGATCAGGCAGCTCATTTAATCTATTGTTGACGATTAGTTTTCCATCACACAATCAGATGGTAAGACGATGCACGCATAGCCATCCTCATTATGATGATGCGCTTCGAGAGGGTGGTTTACCGGTTTAACAGTGTTATTACTAGAAGTTGGAGGAAGGTCTTGATAAGATACATAAACCATTGGTGTTAGCATGATGTGTGTGTCTTATTTATTGACGAAGTCAATTATATCTGGTACATGCGCGTCTGTGTCGAACCCAGTAATTAATTTTTGTTTTTACTGCAGAGTAGCATTCTAAACTAAGGGGTCGTCAGGTGGTAGTTCTAATGGTGGAGTGTCAACAATTTGCATCTACACAACATTCATTTGATCCATTTGTGTTTTATTAATCTCTTTTATAGCATAGAACAAAGATGTAATGCACAAGTGGTTTGATATTATTTAAATAGAAAGAGATTCCTAATTTATGTGCATATTTGCATGGTTTTCTGTTATAATTGTAAAATCCAAGGCCTGGAGTGGAATGAGGCATATTAAGCCTCCGAAAGAAGTTGACTATACGATAAGGTGATCAGGGTAGTCAATGATATTTTCAGTGTATTATCTACACACTCTGGCCAGTTAGATTGTGATATCGTCGAATTCTGTGCCATTGATCTTTATAAGGGCTTAATAGATAGGATAAATGTCCATTGTTTGCCAGAGAAATGATCCAGACAAGTTAGTATGTAACCTTAAGCCTTTCTTGAACCCAGAGTCGGGAAGTGGGTGAAATCTTCTAAAGAAGTCAGAGTCAGGAACAAGAATCTTTGATGAATCGTAGATCGGACGGTTATATAGTCTTATAATAAGTGGCATACGTTCGTTTACTAATCTAAACAAGTTTGAGACTACTTTGTATCTATCTTGTTGATCAACTGTTGGACACACTTGTTCTATAACTGAAATAGGATTATCACTTGGTAATATTTAACTAGAGTAATCTTGTGGTGAAATTATCTGTGGTTTAGACATGTTTATGGTCGTTCTCCAAGGAATCTCACCATTTGTCACGTCATTGAAAGGTACGTTATCTTAGGGCTCAGGGATATGTGCCCCATTTGATAGGATATCTTCCTTAAGCTTCTGTACAATAACGAGGAGCTTGGCTTTCTCTTAAATCCATTGGTAGTTTGATTACAATTCCTGGACGTAAGTTTTATGAGAATCACAAATATGTTGGTGAGGTATTGGTAGGATTAGGTGTGTATTGCTATCTGACTTAAAGCAGAAGGTTGAGATTAACTACCCTGAAATTACAGTCTACTCTATGTCAAAAAGGTCATTGAGCGGAATGATAACGAAATCGTTGTTACCTACCCGTATAATTATCGAGTTGTACATTCTATTGAATGCGATGTGCTCCGATGCTTTACTGGCATCAGGGTCATATGCTGTGCACAACTTGAGTTGAAGTGTAAATGATGGAGCCTGCTTTGTTTATTACTATTACTTGATAGAGTGAGCATAGTCAACATATCTAAGTTCCGCTTAGATTGTAGTGAATGGTATACGCATGTCATGGAACACGATAGTTTTTTAACCTTTGACACTGAATTCTTAAGCAGTTAGGTCTTAATCAAGAACTGAGTCACCATAAAGAGAACTATATCTATTAGAAGCCATCATTTTTCTGTGATTTTGCCAGACTTTATAGTCGTATTTAGTATCTTATGAGGGTTTCCTTGGGAAACTCTGGCTTATCAGACCAAGTTGAGCGCATTGGGCTATTTTAACTTGAGAGTCAAAGCGTTTTGCATTGTCAGACAAATGAGATATTGGCCAAAGATCAAATTAGTTCACAGACCCCCGTTTAAGATTCAGGGCATTAAGAAAGTCTGATGCCAATTATATTACATCCGTTCGAAGGATATAGCAGTTAGCATTGGAAACATTGAAACAAAAGTGGTCTGTAAAGTTACCGAAAATGCTAAGAAATGCATCGGACTCCAGTTTCGCAGGTTGTGCTTTAATATTGGCTTTTGGAGGGTACTGACTGTTATCATGTTGTTTCGTTGTTGCTTATACCTGAGCCGTCGATGGTTTAGTTTTCTTGAGAGGCTTAATTGGTACCTTCTAAACCATAGGCGTACTGACAACTTCATAATCGCTAGAGAATTGTTGCTTATTGTCAATCTCAGTGATATCCTGTTAGTCATCAGCTCTCGAGAAAGTTGAGATTAGAGTAAATGCACGCTAACGAATAGCGGAAGCTGAGTCGCAAAGAAATTCGATGTTTTAAATTTCGTTGATGGGTATGTCGTGTTTCATTATTTTCAACATTACAAAAATGATAAATAAACCACAATCAAACCCAGTGAGTTGTGGGTGCTTTCCAATTTCACATTTCATAGTAATGGGAAGTACTTACGTTGACTCACATGAAGTGATGGAGCGAGCTGTTGTTAACATGTCTATGAACTCTTATTGCTACTATAAATCCTAAGATAAGACATGATTCATGCCATCTAGAATAAATGACTCTTGATTGCATATTATCATGAGGAACCAATGCTGGCTAAAGATGAATGGGCAAAAACACACCTTTTTACCAGAACATAGTTTACCAATGTTGTTATCATCATCATAGTGGATTTCCGGTGATTGGATGAATGATGGGTATAAAATTCCGTATTCTGGAGAGATAGAAATATGAATTAATAAGCTTAAAAGCTCGTCGGAAATGTATCCGTTACTGAGGAGTTTAGGCACACATTCTTCAATAGAAGTGGTCATACATACACGGATTTTCCGAGATTGCTAAATATTAGATTATATTGGCAATTTTTGGATCTAAAGACAACTGTTCAACCCTGCGTTTAGAATAATAGGGTTTTAACCGAAAACATTGTTGATTTGATCTACAACTTTAGGATCAAGAGCATTTTGGAGCATGAAGTCAACAATACTCTTGTCAGTACCAATATTGAGAGTGAGAACTTTGGAGTTGTTTAGATAGTAATGAGTGAAGTCCATATCTTGCTCACTCTAAACAGATAGAAGAGACATTGGCAAGTTTCGTTTGGCTGATGAACTATTAGCATAAGTACGTGAGGTATTAATATCATCACACTTTGTCTGTTTCTTGGAAACATTTCCAATGGCCAATCGTTTTAATTTGTAAGCAGAAACTGATTAGCTTGTGCTTTAAACATCGTTATTGCCATCCTCTGGTATTGGCTAGCTGCCATCACTGGGGTTGACGATCTTTTGAGCGTCTGGGGCCTTGACAGGTTCAGTTTGATGTTGAAGATGTTCAAGGTTCTATGAGCATTCTTACCTAGAAGTAGAGATATCTTAAAGTGCGACATTTTCGCAGTCTATAAGATTTGGCTAAGGTTGAGTAGCTACAGTTTGGAGAGAAATTTCCTTGTCGTGGTGGACCATATTTAGCCTATCAGAGACCGGTCCTTGAGAAGCTGATCTAGTGTCTAACTTCATAAGGTTGACGTCTTAGCTTATGAGCGCGTCTTAACCAGTGTCTGTGGCATTGCATGTCGAGGTAACCTGTATGGTCTTCGGATCCATGTTCTTCACATGAAAAGAAGAGGAGGAAATAGTATTTAAAATATTCTGGATGTGAGCAGACTGATCAGAATTTTTTCCTTTTCTTACTCCATAAGTTTGATCTTTTTTCTTCTGCGGTTTCACTTCAGATTTTTAACAGGTAGCATTATCATAGCAAGTTAAACTTTGAGATTTGACAATTTTACGGTTTTCATTGCTGTCATCAGACAAAAACCCTGTATCGATAAGGTTTTTTATGATTTCTTTTTCACCAGTTTTGTTGTTTTCAAGTTCCGAGCACCTTGATGGAGTTTACGATGCCATAAACTGCTCATATGAAGCAGCAAAAAACACTTGGCTACATGCTTCCTCATTAACTTATTTGTTGAGGGCCAATTCAGCCTAAGATTTCTACGATATTTTACAAACCTTTCTATATTTAACGGGTTTACAACCCGTTGATTATGTTCTGTCTTCATATGTATTCACCATAACATAATCAGATACGCGTTTCCTCTTAATAAGAGGTAAAGTACGACCACCTGGAACCAACAGGACGTCATCCTTCTTTTGAGGTTTTGTTTATTCCTCTGGTTAATTTAGATGTTAATTAACCGAATCTTTCGATTCAATGGGATGCACACAATTATTAGCTATGGAGGGCGGGAAATTGGGTTGGGCATCCAATGGTGGAGTGGTAGCAGAAGAATTAAAAACTTATATAGGTTATTTCTTGTCTTCCACTCCAAAATTTGTCAGAAAAGCTTTTGAAGTATCATTGAGACTCAGATCGTCTGGTTATGCAGGGAAAGCTGGATCAGCTTGATTTTATTGCAAATCATGGAGAGGTGGGAGATCACGAGTCTATAAAAGAGAAATGCTTTGAGTTGTCTAGTCTCCAGTCATGTCGAGAGAGATGTCACCCGGTATTGGCTAGCTGCCATCACTGGGGTTGACGATCTTTTGAGCGTCTGGGGCCTTGACAGGTTCAGTTTGATGTTGAAGATGTTCAAGGTTCTATGAGCATTCTTACCTAGAAGTAGAGATATCTTAAAGTGCGACATTTTCGCAGTCTATAAGATTTGGCTAAGGTTGAGTAGCTACAGTTTGGAGAGAAATTTCCTTGTCGTGGTGGACCATATTTAGCCTATCAGAGACCGGTCCTTGAGAAGCTGATCTAGTGTCTAACTTCATAAGGTTGACGTCTTAGCTTATGAGCGCGTCTTAACCAGTGTCTGTGGCATTGCATGTCGAGGTAACCTGTATGGTCTTCGGATCCATGTTCTTCACATGAAAAGAAGAGGAGGAAATAGTATTTAAAATATTCTGGATGTGAGCAGACTGATCAGAATTTTTTCCTTTTCTTACTCCATAAGTTTGATCTTTTTTCTTCTGCGGTTTCACTTCAGATTTTTAACAGGTAGCATTATCATAGCAAGTTAAACTTTGAGATTTGACAATTTTACGGTTTTCATTGCTGTCATCAGACAAAAACCCTGTATCGATAAGGTTTTTTATGATTTCTTTTTCACCAGTTTTGTTGTTTTCAAGTTCCGAGCACCTTGATGGAGTTTACGATGCCATAAACTGCTCATATGAAGCAGCAAAAAACACTTGGCTACATGCTTCCTCATTAACTTATTTGTTGAGGGCCAATTCAGCCTAAGATTTCTACGATATTTTACCTGATGGCATGCCCTTAGCCATACGGATCCTTGATGATGCCAGCTCAACACTTTGAACTGGGGGATTTTACCTTCCGCAACCGATTTGGCTGAGCCACATCTCAGGAAGATGAATACGGCGAGGAACGAGAAGTGCGATCAAATGAACCCATCATCGACCACACTAAGCAAAGCTGGTATTTCAGCAGTGCCTCTTCAGCTCTAACGTCGAACGCCGAGCCTAATCGTTCAAACACGTGAAATAATCAATCTTTTAATAATTCATTCAGAATTTATTTTGATATTATATATATATATATATCACTTCCTCGAGACGGCACAAACGAACGACTGTGAGACTTTCGAAAGCAAAACATGGGCTCTCGCACGCCAGTGTTTCCACTTTCAAACCGGGCTCAACCCGTCATTTATGCCACTCAGTGAAGATCCAATAGGGCCCTGAGTTGTATGTATATCTATTTTAACTGTTTAAAATCTGTGTATGAGTATTTATGTATGTATTATTTGCTCCAAACTTTAAACTGACGTGAAATATAAATATAATATATCCTTTAATAATCAATCGATCCAGAATTGATTGTTTTAATTATTATATATGTTATATATGTAAACCTATTTTGTATATTAGCTACATGTTATTAGCTTAAATATTGCGGTTTTGTTTAAATATGTTTGAATTAAGTAACTCAAAATATAAATTGAATTGTGTATTCTTTCTTCGCAGTGCAAGTGTATAGAATAGAGAATATTAATCTTATATTATTTTATTTATAATGATTACAATATGTTCTATTATAAATTATAAATAGGTTAATACAAATAAATTAAATTTATGTTAAAATAAAATATAAGTGAATAATAATAAATATTAATACTGTTAAAAATCAAAATACTTAAATAATATAAATATTGAGGAAACAATGAGTTTTTTATATCGTTCTAGTAATATATTGATAAATAATGAAATAATAACAAAAATCTAATATATATTTAAATGTAAATGATGCATAAAATTTTGCTGTTTTTGGTATTAATGGTGATAATTAATCAATTGTAGATTCAAGTATTAATGTGACGGTATTATTTACTATAATGTAAGGTTCATTAATTTGTTATATGTGTAACACAAATATATAAAATTCAGTTTTAATATTTTCTGCTTAAGGATATAGACTTTCTACAATTATGTAAACAGCTATTTCTTCACTATTAATAACATCTAGCAGCATATAGTTTAGATATAATAGTTAGGAATCTAGCGGAATAGTATTTTCAATCAGTAGTAACTATTCTGCAGTGATAACCATATAATCAACTTAAATTGTTGGGTATAATTTTCAGACTAATGATAATGATGGTTATTTTGCATCATAAATGAATAAAGAGCAAGAAATAATTATTATTAATCTGTTGGTTTGCACAAATTATGTAAGAGTTGTTGGTTAGTCGTATATTAGCTTTTTAAAGCTTTCATAATAACCATAGCTTAGTTGTTTAGATATATGTATTAAAAATCAACCAGTGTATGGGATATGTTAACAAGATTTGATTAACGGGTAAATAAATAACAATACATTAGTTTGTGTGTATCCCTTCATATTTGATGGAGTTTAATGCGAATGTGCGAATGGATATATTAACTACAATAATACTTGTGTTAATATTATTTAATAAATTATAAATACCAAAGAATAAATAACTGATCTTTATATTCTCTAATAAGCTTTGAGTTAAAATATATCAACTATAAATTAAGAATTGAATAAAAGCATAGATACAATATACATAATTACTTCATAATTACAAAGTAAACTACTAGTTCAGCAAACTAACTCAGAACTGATTAATATGTCGTTCAATGCATTCTCAGCCACATCTATTATCAACAACACAAATTAAAACGCAGCTATTGTATATTTGAACAATTCCATAATAAGTTAATAGAGCATGATATCTTATATGAACACCTCTATTCTATAAAATGTTTCAATGTTGAGAGCTGATCTTACCAGTGTGAATACAACCTTGTAATCTCAAATTAAAGATAACACGAACTAATAAAATTAACTTTAAGCATTATAGATTTAAAAATAATAAACGTTACCAATTGGAACTATTTTAATGTTTGATGCGGCTGGATGGGTTGATAATAGTACTATTACTGGTTGGTACGCATGTACAGCTGCAAATCACAACAGTAATATTAATATTCCAAATCTTGAGAGCCAATTTATTCGAGGAATTTCTCCAAATGCGAGACAAAGTTCAGTTTTATCATCTGGTACTGGTTAAGTACAAATCAACTTGTCAAACCTGCCCCCTCATACTCATAATATGAACCATAACCACAATGTAATAATAAATGGTTAAGACCCTGGTATTCCTGGCAGTAATACGAACAATTCTGTATTAATAAGAAATAATTAAAGTAATGCTCCCACTTATTCATTTGGAAATTAAAACTAAAACAGTTATACAAGTGCGCCAAATGTAATTAATACAGGAGATGGAGGTAATGAAGGGGCAAAATCTATTCCAATAGACATACATAATAATATAAAATAGTATGCACTTATATTTATTAAAAGAGTGATGTGAATTATTGTACTAGAAGTAACTAATAATTTATATAGAATTTTTAATATATATTTTTCACTTTATCTGTATTGTAAGATGATGGCTCCAAATGGCGCCAAGATATTTCAAGTTCGAAGTAGGTGTGCTACTTAAGTGGCAGATCTCTAGAATTAGTAGATTATAAGTGGAATCCACTTTGCACGGAAACATAGTCTGTTTAAGTTTTACATTGAGAACGACAATATAGAATATGAATTGATTCTGCTGAATAACTCTACAGAATGACAAAGCTGAACTCCATTCTCGTGGACTGTCTTTGTTTAGTTCACAGGATTTTACGCGACATTACCCTGGGTGAATAATGAAAGGCGAAGAATATCTGAGTTTCAATAGTATTGCATTTTTATAATGTATTTTTAAAATTATTCTTGATACTTGCTCCATTTGCATGTTGTAATTCTAATTTTTTATATTTGTGATTCATCACTGTTAAATTTATACTGAATTTGCATCCAGTATAAATAATAATAACATGACTCACTCAACAGCAACAATCCAACAATACATCTAAACGCAATAAATAAATATATACTAGTTATTTTACTATAGCCAAGTAAAAATAATATATATTCATATAATTCTTGTGGTTGATAATTTCCAGTTTATTAAAATGGCTTTCATCTTTGTTTCTAATCTAAGTGATTCTGCTTCCTCATTTATGTAACAGCTTTAATGTATTTACTATGTGTGATTTAACATCTTTTTAATATCAAGTAACTTTTTTACTTTATCTTATGGTATGCAATGTGAACATATATACGTAATATTAATAATAATATTACGTATGTGTGTAGTGGTTTTATTAGTTTTTTACTGCATGTTGTAATTCTAATTTTTTATATTTGTGATTCATCACTGTTAAATTTATACTGAATTTGCATCCAGTATAAATGGATGTGACTATAATTATTATTTAGTTTTTGATTATTGATTTTATTACATTTTATTATGTAATTATATAATAACATATATTTTTCATCTCATTCAGCATTACTTGTTATAAATACGATTATATCAAAAATTAATAGTTATTCGTGCATTTAATCTTGTTATTATAATGTTTTATAAGCGAATACATAATTTTATAATGTTTCATCAGATTGATTATTTAATTATCGCTCAGAGTAAATAATTGAATCGTAATATTAACCTTATATAATTCACAAAATGAAAATATAATGCAATAATCTGCATTAATAATGCTAAATAATTATAATATGCTCAAATTAACAAAGAAATCTACAAATCTTTATCATTTATGGAAATATTTTGAGTTTACTCATTTTCAAATAGAGGTGTAATATTATAAAAATGGCACTTATATGTATAAATTGATGGCAAGGGGAATTTTAATTAAATTAGGGATCTAATAACCCTTTGGTCTATATATACTCACTTAGCTTTCGTTTATACTAGTTAGGTCCTCTGTACAGGAACTGTAAGTTCACGCGAATGATCATTAGTTTTAGATACACCTGTGTACGTTAGGCGCACCTCCGCAGCCAATGTAACCAACGACTCGGGTACAAGCATCCAGGGGCGTAACGCGGCTGCTTCGTGCAAGCCGATCTATACGGGAATCCACCTGCGTCGTATCATCTGCGTTTCTAAGGAAGCAATGGAGCGGTTGCCGCTTTCCAATCCTGGAGGCTCGTTGATGGCATGCCCTTAGCCATACGGATCCTTGATGATGCCAGCTCAACACTTTGAACTGGGGGATTTTACCTTCCGCAACCGATTTGGCTGAGCCACATCTCAGGAAGATGAATACGGCGAGGAACGAGAAGTGCGATCAAATGAACCCATCATCGACCACACTAAGCAAAGCTGGTATTTCAGCAGTGCCTCTTCAGCTCTAACGTCGAACGCCGAGCCTAATCGTTCAAACACGTGAAATAATCAATCTTTTAATAATTCATTCAGAATTTATTTTGATATTATATATATATATATATCACTTCCTCGAGACGGCACAAACGAACGACTGTGAGACTTTCGAAAGCAAAACATGGGCTCTCGCACGCCAGTGTTTCCACTTTCAAACCGGGCTCAACCCGTCATTTATGCCACTCAGTGAAGATCCAATAGGGCCCTGAGTTGTATGTATATCTATTTTAACTGTTTAAAATCTGTGTATGAGTATTTATGTATGTATTATTTGCTCCAAACTTTAAACTGACGTGAAATATAAATATAATATATCCTTTAATAATCAATCGATCCAGAATTGATTGTTTTAATTATTATATATGTTATATATGTAAACCTATTTTGTATATTAGCTACATGTTATTAGCTTAAATATTGCGGTTTTGTTTAAATATGTTTGAATTAAGTAACTCAAAATATAAATTGAATTGTGTATTCTTTCTTCGCAGTGCAATATTTTCAAATTTGTTTGATTAATTTGTTTTTGATGGAAAAAACTAAAATGCATTAATTAGCTAAATATCAAGAGTATTCCATATTAACGAATTCGTTACCACCTCCAAATGCACAAGCACGCGTACCGCACTATTTTACCCCCAACAATCAAAAACAAACAGTTCAAAGAAAATCAGAACAAAATAATAAAACCGACAATTGAATTTGAATCGAACGACTCGTTCATTCCCGTTTAAACTTTCACGGCCGATAAAACGTTCAAAGTTGTTCCAAAGTGTTAATAATCGTCGATGTCGGAACTGGAAAAGGTTTCAATTTGCGTTAACTCATCGGAAATGGACCTTTTTGACATCATGGATACTATTCTATGATGTTTGAAACAAAATACATAAAGCCAACCAAAAAAGACGATTAAAATTAAAAAATATACGATGACAGACGATCAAAACGATTAATATTTTAGTTTCGTCCTTGCAAATATTGAATGGAAGTACATTTATAAAAAATAATAGTAGAGTGAAGAAAGTTAGTATTTTGATTTTTAGTTGTTTATAAGTCTATAGTATACATATAGTTTCAAATTTATAAATAATTGATCATCGTGTTGACTAATCATCATTGGTTAATCGTTGACTTAATCAAAATTAGCAGTTGAAATGGTTAGAACCCGATCAGATCGGAGACGATGGTTGGCTTTAAAAATACATTACTGTAGTCTGTAGTTTGAATATACATTATAAAGTGATTTACACATTATCTTGATATAATTATTTATTTTATTACTGAGTTTAAATGATTGTTCATAAAAATCTCATTTTGGTCTTTAAACGATTCTCTTTTATTTATGTACATGTTCATGTTAACTACTTTAAATGAACGAGAATGACAAATCAATTACCACTAAATGAAGTTAAAAAATTAAAACTAATATAATATTAGGTCGAGAAGACGAAAACAAAAGACATTAAAGTAAAACGTAAATATTGTGGTTAAAATTGAAGTTTAGACACTAGTATATTCTTGGATACACTATGAAGTATTTCATAGGAAATTAAAATGTACTCATTTCATACAGGAAGATCTGGTGTGTCGAGGAAATCACCGTTTTTCCCTGTGAGTGCCATAAGTTAGCCCACAACGAAAACTTTTCTCTTTCCAGCTGCGAGCATGTCGAAGAATGGTTTGTACTTGGGATGGTCCTTCCTGGGTCCGGTGAAGTCGCTGTCTCCTTCGTCCTTCTTTCCCGGTGAGATTACTGACATTCCGCGCATTCCATATTGTGTCGGATTCCCCTTCGGCGTCTCCGTTTTAACTTCAGTTTTAGAATCAGATTTTGGGATTACGAGTGACTGGGATTGAAGTGGGCTCCTTACTTTCTCAACTTTTTCGAAAACTGGTTCGGACGTGTTGTCAACTTGTAAGTCCTCAGTGGGGATCCTTGGTAGATCGTTTTAATTTTATTCATTTTGTTGTTCTTGTTACGGTGATTGATCATTTTGTGGTTCAATTTGTGCGGGTTGAACGTTCATTTGCATTCGCATGCGTTAACCAGGGCCTGGCCTAACCAAGAAACGCTCATCTTGGGCAAAGCCGAAAAGGATGTATGGATGAATACGCTTGGGGGCTGCGTCAAGAGATTATTGCAATTCTGGAGAATTCTTGCACTTCAATACTGAACAAAGCTCGGCTAAAGGCTTCGTACAGTTCTGAGAATATAAAGCTAAAAACTGGTCCATTGAGTGGAGTGGGGATGTGGATGCGGGCTTAAAATATTAAAAATAGGATGTCTGTCTTAAAATATAATTAAAATTGAAATATAAATACATATTGCCCTCATATTGCCATTTGTCTTATAAAAAGTGAAACAGGTCACATTTGAGTTACTTACTTTCGAGAAATGATAATAATTAATTTTATATTCAACCAAAAGCTGTTATCAACAAAAAGATCTCCAAAACAAACTCCATTAGCCCGAAAGAACTAATGGAGAGTATGTGAGGAGGTTTGACGTGTGATAACGCCGTGCGAGATATTTGGTTAGAGAGGAATGTTGTTGGTTTCTTAGGGATCATTGGTTTAGAAAGGAAAGGAAATGTGATGATCAGAGAAAAAGGGCGCCAGTATAGACGTAATTTACGGTGTGATGTTTTCTATATTCAAACATTTAGACTTCTAAACATTTATAAAAGTTCGCTATTTAAGTAATACAAGACTAAGTGTTAACTATATTATTGAGTTGTTGATGATGCTATAGACATTTATTTTTATATTTGATTCATAATTAATTTATATTTTCAAATAATAGAATTATAAGTGAAATATTTAAAAATTAATTGATTATTAGGTAGATTTCCCATTTTGTTTAATGTATAATTTGAATTAATTATTAAATTGAAAATAATATTATAATATTATAAACATAATATTATAATTATGTTCTAATAATAGCGTAATTACAAGACTATACTTCCATCAACTAGGATATCTAAACATAAAACATTACATAAAGAAACGTTGGGTATTTTTGAAAAGTTTCGACAATGACAAAATCAAACGACTCTTTGCTGGAAATAACATTAGCAATATCAGAAAGAGTAGAATTCATAGAATCTGAGTTTAAATCTTCTATGTCCGAGAAAGAGTTATTATATTAAAGTGGCATCGAATAATATAGTATATTTGACATTATTGATGATATATTATGATATATTTAGATTTAAAGATAATGATACAAAAACAATTAGAATGTGAAATGTGGAAGTAATTAGTGTTGGTAGTTAGAGATTGGTGAAATATACTGTGTGTATTTAATAGTAAATGCAAGTTATAGATAGAATTATATTATTGCATTATTCAATTAATAAAGAGAAAACTAGAATAATATGACTAGTACTAATAGTGACTAAGGAAAACTGATCCTGTGAATAAACAACAAAGACAGCGTTACAATGTTATGTCATAACAATACAGACGCTTGCACATATTATGATATTATTATAGGAATATAATCTTGTATATTGTTTCTTGTAAATATCAATATGATAAATAGTGTACAAGAAAATGTTCTGAATAGATACAAAACCCAAGCAAAGATTGCAAAAAAATATTGTAAGACTCTCCGTCATATATTATAATTAATAATATAAGCAAATTGAAGAGAAAAATTGAATCACTAGATTGATTATTGAAGTAGAGGGAAATATTCTGCCATCTAATGATGGTTTATTATAGCGTGTGTAGAGGCACATGTTATGAGCTAAGATAGCTCTCAGTTACGCGTGTGGAAATGGGGAGTTCTGATGCTGAGTGAAGACTATTATAATTAATAATATTTGCCGACAGTAAAATGTGCATATGTTGAAATAATGGATTAAAAGGTTCACTTTTCGTGTCATGTAAAATGCAAACAGGAATTTGCTTCGATCGTTACTGGATGTTATGTTCAATTGGATGTTCTTTAGATATGATATATCACATTTGATATATGATTACTAAAAAATTATAAATTTAGATACGAATAAAATAACTGTCAAATATACTGTATATAGATATACATATTTACTTAAGTTAGAGCAATATTGCATTCAAAATTAAATTTTGGTATATTATATATTTAAAGTGGAATTATGAAGATTATTTTATATTTACATTTATAAAAGACAATTCACCTCAAATGGGTTGTGCAACGTAATAATTAAATAATGAGCCCATGTCGGTCGAGTTTTAGGGCTAGGACAAGCAATTCATTGAATTGATCAAATCTCTGGAGGACCGTGCGATATTTCAGAAAACGGTTACGTAATTAGTGCAGTTATGCGATAACAAGCTAGTTTTGCAGAATCCAGCTTAAGTATTGGACAAACTGTTGAATTCGTTGGTTTATGGTGAGCAGAGTCAGTATCTAGCCCAATTATTATCAATTTCTCAGAAAATTCTGCATCAGGTCTATTTCAGGTTCAAGTCCGACTACAAGGTTTCGATTTAAACAAAGGAATAGTGGCTTTCTTTACTTTAAAATTTAATTCCGCGCTCAGATATCTACTGTAATGAGATTGAGTTCCACATTGACTGTTTACGGGCTGGAATTAACGCTCTCAACATTGGAAAACTGGATATAAGCAATTAAGTGCTCGAATTCGGCCAAAAGGCGCTCGAATTCGTTCGTTCCGACGACAAAATCTCTTCTTTTTCGGCTCTAAAAAGTTCTTTTAAAAACATTTTAACTCAGAACTGCACTTGGATTGAAAAGGTCTTTTCGGTGAATTGTTAAAAGGACCTGTTTGACGTTCAGATGCTTAAAATTACAGGGGAGTGGCACGTAACGTACGCGGTACTAAATATGCTTTAATAATTCATTAGCAATAATCCAGATTCAATTGGAAACGAAATATTCGAATAACTAAAAGAAATGGCACTTCCGCAGTAAACACTTCAGGACGCATGGAGAATAAGAGAAAAAATCGCATGGGTCCTAATCTCCGTTTTCCCACTCCAAAATGAGACCCTAAGCTAGTAAGCAGCCCAAATTCTTATATTGATGTAACTAAACGAAAGAGATAAGAGGGTTCAACGCATACTATAAAATAAAGAACTTATACTGTAAAGAAAACAGCAGATGAAGAAATACATTCACGAAAACGAAGAAACGGTCAAAAAGACAATTGAGGCAAAAAATAATGAGGTAAATTCAACCACTAAATTCAATCACTAAGAAAAAGATGAATGGATACAGTAAATATCAGAATTTTAATCAAGCCTGGAAATTTAGTTGAACCTTTAATTATGCGAGTCCAATATTCAATAAACTGTTGAAATGTAAAATAAAATGAATTCTCTGGAAAAAGCTGCGAATGGGAAGAATATACAAGAAATAATTCAAACAATCAGAAGTTTTAATATTTAAATGCTGGAAGAATTAGAACAAAAGGACAAATATGTCCCGCTAAATATAGTACATTGTATCTCAGATTAAAACAACGAATAATAACACATTGATGTCAATTCAGAATTACAAAATTTTGTTATTGATGAAAAATAGAAAGTATTATTGATACAAGGTGATGCTGGCGCTGGTAAATCAACACTTTGTAGATAAATAATTCGAAAATACAACAACACACATCTTATTATTTTCGCAGTTTTATCTAAAATTCAAAACTATAATACAGAACTTATTCACGAAATTCTAAGTGAAATGCGCTTGAACTAAAAAGACATTTTAACAATCTAAACTACAAATACGCCTATCATTTTAATCGTAGAAGGATACGATGAAGTAAGATGTTATAAAAACTTATATAATACCAACAAACTTCATGATTGGAATTGTAAAGTTATCTTTACTTGTAGAAAACAGCACTTAGCATAATACTAGCTTTACTATAAATTATTCGCTCCACCTAATTCAAATATATAGGAAGTATTTGAAGAATACTTCATTGTGCCATTTAACAAAGATTAAATTAATTAATACGTTTAAAACTTTATATAAAAAACATAAATAGAAAAATTTACAATTAAATAATGGAATTCCGCCATAAGTGATATAAAAGGGTTGGACTAGCTAATTACAAATCCTTTCATTCTTTCTATAGTTTTATAAATTATTCCATCACTCAATAGTTCCGCCAGGAAAGATATTAATTTACTGCAAATTTATGAAATGTTCATCAAATAATGGTTCGACACACATGAGCAAAATGAAACACTAAATGTTTAATCGGAGTCAATTAATAATCTATCAAGTGAATACTAGAAATTTGCTAGTTAATTATCTGCGAAAATGACATCTATGAATAAATCAGCTGTTGAATATAAGTCAACACATAGGAATCAGTGGTCAGAGTTCTTTGATCCAAATAATAAAAAATAATCAATTATTAGAATGGGAATCCCTTTAAATTCAAATGGAACATATAACAGTTTTATTCATAAAACAATTTAAGAATATTTCACAACATTAAATGGTAAAACTGAAATCATGAAATTAGTAGCTCAAGATATAAATTGTATATTTGCTAAATATCTTATCCATGATGACGGAGTACTTAATTTTTACAAATAAATGCTTTTAACTGATAATAACTTATAAGATTTGCTGTTCAAAGTTATTTATATGTCAAAGAACAATAAATAATATGGTATAGCAGCTGCAAATGCTATAACTATTTTAAATTATGCCGATGTTCAAATGATAAATAAAGATTTTAAAGGAATTCAGATTTAAGGCGCAAATTTATCATCTGCAATGCTAAATAACTGTGACTTTTCCAGCGCAGATCTAACAGATGTTAATTTTACACAATCATGGTTATATTAGTGTAATTTTTCAAATTCAATAATGGAAAATATATCATTCGGCAAAAGCTCATGCATAAAATCACCCAGAAATATTTCGTGTATTGCACTCGACAATACGCAATAAGTATTAGCTTGTATTGAATATGAATAAATGGGGAATAATAAGCAATTTTCATATTTATCTTTGTATTGTCCTAAAACAAAGAAATTACTTTAAAATACTTCCAAATAAGTGGCGTCATTAAAATTGTAAAATATTTGTTTTTCGTAAGATAATAATTTTATTTACTGTACTGAAAGCGAGAAAGTTTTGGCCTTTAATGCACAAACTTTAAAATTTGCTTTTAAACTTACTGAGCACTAAAACAAAATTACTAGTATGCAAATATATTAAAATATTTTAGTTACAGGTTCTAAAGATAATGTGATCATTGTATGGAATCTTGAAAACAGAACTATTACTCACAAATTCGAAGAAAGTTGTAATATTTAAAGTATTGCTATTTCCTAAGATTATATATCTGCAGCTATGAGCAATAATTCAATAAAAATATGGAGTTTGAAATCGTTTGAACTAATTAATAACATACAAGCTCATAAAAATAAAATTTCGTGTTTGTAATTCAATAAAAATGTGTTGGTCAGCGCTAGTTTTGATTAGTCCTTAATATTTTGGGACATACAAACTGGAACAAATCTGAAAACAATCAATTGTGGAGAAAACATATAAATCATAAAGTTTAGTAATGATGGTATACTGATGGTGACAGGTAGCAACGAAAATGCAATAAAGCTATATAACGTAAAAAATTACTAAGTAATTAGTACATTAGACGGACACACAGATAATATCGGAAATGTAATTTTCAACAACGACGACTCGATAATATCCAGCAGTAGAGACAACACAATCTAGTTTTGGGATTGCTAATAACAGCAAAGTACGATATTGAAACAGAAGCCGAGCCATACCGAGCGGATCAGGAGTGTGGTGATCAGCTAGAATCAGCTGTTCGTAGCTTCTGCGAGTAACGACACAACCGTGATGCTGTGGGATGCGTAGTCCGGGCGGTTCCTGCACAAATTCGTGATCGCTGGGAACAAGCCTGTTCTTTGTGCGTGCTTCAGTCCGGATTCTGCTACTCTAGCCTGCGGTGCGGCTTCGTAACAAATACGGGTATTTGAGCTCAGCTCTTTCAAATAGCAGAAGTTCATAAAGACAGCCAGTGCAGTTCTGTACATGTGCTATTCTCCAGCCGGCGATTTGTTCGCCTACAGTTGCGAGGACAAGTCGCTTGTCATCTTGGAGATTCCCTCTTACACAGTAAAGTACTCTATAAAGTGTAAGTCCTTTACTAAGAGAATTTAATTTGGCTCAAATACTTCTATCGAATGCTTCAACGAAGAGAACAAGTAAATAAGCATTAATCTTGAAAACGGAGAGGAAATCGAATCCAGGTTTCAACTCAAAAACTAATCCGAAGTTAATTAAAGTAAAGTAATGGCGTCACATAGCACAAGTTTGTATCTGGAGGAAAACGAAGCAGTTAAGTGGGTGAGCGGATAGTTCGCCCTGAATTTGGGGAAATGCGTTTTTGATGGAGCGAAGGGTCTGACAGAGGATCAAATGTAACTTATCGAGCAAAATAAGTGAAGATTTAAGAATTTTTTCCATAATAATAGTAGTATGTAAAGAAAAACGTTAATATAATTGAATTTTAATTTTATAATTGATATTTAAAATACTGCGATTTAAAAGTGATGTATTACTAAAGTTTACTAATAAAATGACTGAAAAGTGAAATGAATATAAAAGTCTTTTCAAATAAATTCATATAAATTTAATGTTTATTTATAAATATCAGAATGTTTGTTATTGTAAACTGTTTATATGTATTCATATAAATGTATTCATATATCTGTTTAACTAAACCTCGAATCATATTGTCAAATATTCTCATTAACAAATTGATGCTCACTTATCACTATCAATCAGTATGTCGTTGTCTTATTATACCTTATCTTCTATTTTATTATAGTTTTTGCGTCTTATAAAGAAGAATACTAAAATAACAACTAAAACAACTAAAACTATTGATATAACGACCCATATGATCCAGTAATTGTTATTTTTATCTTTTTAAATTTCTGAGACTTAGAATTCTACCGAACTATATTATTCAGATGTTTGAACTAATATATGCTTCATTTCTGGTGTGATTTTGAACTTACCAGTCTTTGTAATATTTAAGTTGCACTAAGCATCTTCTGGGAATTCGAACTTTTCTGTAAAGCAAATTATTACTCCAGAATCGATCTAAGTCACTTCAAACTTATATTATATTGATATGTTTTCTGATAGTTGGTAGTGAAGTGAATGAAATGCAGTAATTCTAGCTTCCTTTTTATCATTAATACCAACCTCATAAATATCAGTTATATCAGCTTTTATCAGTTTGCCACCTTGTACTATTGTTTCTAATGAGTAATATATATAATCTGGATAGTAATTGTATTAACTAACATTAATGTAAATATTCGACCCATTTTCTAAAATATCATATTAACAATCAAACCACACCATGTTTAAAGAAACTGGAGATGAACAGATGAATATTATTACAGAATCATCAGGATCAAAATCAAATTAAACCCATTTATTCACCCCTTTTTCATGTTTATGTGCTAAAAATGTATTTTAAGGACTCAAATGAGTTAAAGTGCCAACAGGTCCATTGAACTATTGTACTGCAGCTGCAACAAATTCTAATTTAATGTTGCAAATACTAGTGATGTTTATATAAATAAATGGCCTTTCTTTATTTTCTTTTTCTGATATTTCAACTTAAAATTACAAAAATTCATCATGCATTTTATATATTGCATATAGCTCATTGTTGTTGACGTTGTTAAAAAATATCATACAATCATTGTTCAAAATGGCAGTTCCTTAAAATGATATTTGAGAAAATAATGTTGATCCCACTTCGGTATATACTGCTTCTGGAACTTGTATTCCTACGACAACGCTTACTTCCTTTTTTAAAGAAATATTTTGTACTTACTTGTCATGCAATATTATATTAGGTTGGGCACTTAAAGTTAGTAACTGTTAAAGTTAGTAACTAACACAAACAACAAGCATAATTGAAGTGGTATTTTGTAATTTTGATTTGTTAATATTTCTATGCACCTGTAAAATTAAAATGTGTACATACGTTATCTTATTTAAGATAGAAATCATTGAATATAATAACATGACTCACTCAACAGCAACAATCCAACAATACATCTAAACGCAATTAATAATTATATATTAGTTATTTTACCATAGCCAAGTAAAAATAATATATATTCTTATAATTCTTGTGGTTGATAATTTCCAGTTTATTAAAATGGTTTTCATCTTTTTGTTTACAATCTAAGCGATTCCGCTTCCTCATTTATGTAACAGCTTTATGTATATTACAAAATAAATCCATAAACATTTTAACATATTTTACGACTAAATTTATATATAAATTTAAATATGTTGTCATTTCACATTAGTTTGGTTTATCCGCAACAAATTAAGTTAACCGATTTAACCTTGTAGCAGGATTAAATTGAGAATAGAACTCCAACCATACTTGCGGCGCACACTAAAATACATTGTGATAATATAATGCACTGATATATATTGTAGTAATCTGCCATAGAACAAATTACGAAGTAAATACCCACGACGGATAACACAAGACTAAAAAAGCTACACCAGGAAACTAACTGCCATTTCTTTCGATTTTAGTAGACTTCTACAAAATTTTCCATTAAATCAGAGTTATGCTCTATTGATATGGTAATATCTAATTATTATTGTGTATTCATTGAAGTGGTAATATGAACCCCTACTATTGAGTTGTTATAATAATATGTCACAATTAGGATAATAAATATTAATTTAGATTAAATAGAGATTTCCAGTAATTTTTAGAAATTAGTGAATATTTGTTGTAGTGTCTAAAATAATCGTTTAGGGAAAGATACAACCTGTTACTTTTCTAATTATACTTTTCTAAATTTTATTAAGTTATTTTTTGATATGAGATTTTTATTGTTTAATATTTAGATAACTCTATAGATATGTAAAAAATTGAATTCCATATTATTATTTATATATTCAAATTACATTTTGCGAAACAAATTATGATTATAGCTTTCTGTCTATTCTAATGTATATTATATTGTTATTAAAAAATGTATTACTAATTTTATAACGAGACAATTGTGTATCTTTGAAATCTATATTTATTAAGTTAGTTAAATCTATATTAGATAAACTGTAAATAGTATAAATGTTATATCAATGCGTAATTTAAACGTAGGCCGAGTGATAGCGTACAAGTCCCTACGTCAAAGACGAAGACGCAACACCAAATAGCACTCTTAGTTTCAACCATTTATCCAAATATAATCAATTTGTACATCGTGGCAATACACAAGAGCCATTAACTTTTAACCTGGTATCTATTTTTTAATAATAAACTGAGTTAAAACGATAATAGAGAATTATATTTGTCGCTTACTTATAAGGGCTTGCTTTTAATGAAGAAACACGTTTATATATTACTTGAAAAAGATACTTCAAAGAAGTTATATTAGTTATTTTACTATAGCTAAGTAAAAATAATATATACTTTAATAATTCTCGTGGTTAGTGAATTTCCAGTTAATTAAAATGGTTTTCATCTTTTTTCCAATCTAAGTGAATCTGCTTCCTCATTTATGTAACAGCTTTAATGTATTTACTATGTGCGATTTAACATCTTTTTTAATATCAAGTAGCTATTTTACTTTATTCTATGGTATGCAATGTGAACATATATACATAATATTAATAATATTACGTATGTGTGTAGCGGTTTAATTAGTTTTTACTATGATTTTAATTTTGAATATTTGAGCCGATATATATATATAATAAATTATCTCACAATTAAGATGAGAGAAATATTTTAAAATATTTTTTATGTGTAACATATAAAAAACGTTATAAAAGTGAGCCGATATAATAACATATTAGTTGTAATATCGGCTCACTCAATCGGCTCATTTAAATTTCAAATTTTTTAATTAGCTCATTCAATTCTATGAAAGTACAGTGAGATAACGTCAATATAAATTAATGTCATTTAAATAAATAAGACGTGAGCTTAGTTACACAATAACGTTACCACAAAACTAATCTCAATATCATACCTCATCTTCTAGGATTGTCACTCTGAATAGCCTTCTCGGACACAACCTAAGTTAGTTCTGCACTTGAACTAACATTATTGACCTCGGAAGTTATCTTTGTAATTTAACTATCTTTAAAGTAACTAATTTGAATCTTGTACGTGTGTGTAATGGAATAATATTAGAGTTACTTGCCTTTTATTTCATAATTATAAAAATATTAATATTTTAAAATTGATACATTTTATAAATTATATATACTATTCATACCACTTCACGACATTAAAAGTATGCCACCTAAAGTATCATACTTCTATAACCCATCATTCGGTACATATTACTTCGGATTGAACCATCCTATGAAGCCGTTTAGAGCTGCGATGGTCTAAGAGTTAGTTCTTGCATATGGTTTAGATGAAGGTTTAAACTTTTTCTTGCCTCGTGATGCTCACTTTGAAGAGCTCGCCTTGTTCCATTCACCTGAGTATATACGATTTTTGAAGACCATTACACCAGAATCGGTTCAAAAGTACCAAAAGGATTGCTAACGTTTCTGTGTAGGTGATGATTGCCCAATCTTCCCAAGTCTTTACGATTATTTAACCACAGCTGCTGGTGGTTCACTAGCATGCGCATCGCATTTGATAGCTGGATTATCTGATGTTTCTATCTCCTACATGGGTGGTCTGCACCACGCTAAAATGGCTGAAGCTTCTGGTTTCTGTTACGTCAACGACATTGTTTTAGGTATAATAGAGTTGTTGAAGGTGTATAAGCGTGTTCTTTACATCGATATTGATATCCATCACGGTGACGGTGTCGAAGAAGCCTTCTATTGCACAAACAGAGTCATGACTCTGTCCTTCCATAAATATGGCAAGGATTTCTTCCCAGGAACAGGTGCCATCAACGACCGTGGTGCTGAGCAAGGTCTCGGTTACGCTGTCAATGTCCCACTCGATGACGCCATTGATGACGACTCCTTCTTGAGCATCTTCAAGCCGATCATGGCCGATGTGATGCAGTTCTACAGACCAGAGGCTATTGTGCTCCAGTGCGGTGCCGACTCTCTCGCTGGAGACCGTCTTGGTTGCTTCAACTTGACTTTGAGAGGTCACGGTGCCTGCATCGAATTCGTGAAGAAATTCGGCCTCCCACTCATCATCCTCGGAGGTGGTGGCTACACCCTCAGAAACGTGGCCAGATGCTGGACCTACGAAACTTCTCTCATCGTTGGAAAGGAAATATCCGAACAGATCCCAGCGAACGCCTTCTACGAATATTACGGCCCAGAATTCACCCTGCCCATCATGAGAACGAACATGGAGAACTAAAACAAGGCCGGAGACCTCGAAGAAAAGGTTAAACAAGTCAAGCAACAGCTAAAGAACCTGAGCAGCGCTCCAAACGCAATGCAGGACGGGTTCAACGAGCTCCCAATCGCAGTCACACGATCGGCCCAAGTATTCAGCAAGAACTCGGACTACGCTGGAGGTATCATCACCAGCGAAGACATGAACGGCCAACACGAAGGAGAAGGTGTTTCAGAAGGTATGAGACAAAAGATCAAGGAAGAAAGAGTCGAAAACGCTGCCAACGATATCGACAAAGGCAAACTCGAAGAACCACAAGACTGGGTCAAAGGAGGTCCTGAAGACGAAAGCGATTCAGCTGAGTGAATGTATGAAAATAATGTTTTGAATCAATATCACTTATCAGCTGGTAAGTCTGGCTCGTCCAAGAACTTAGCAGCCTTTCCTTGCTCCTACCTCAATTTTTGCTCGACAAAAGATCTAACTTACCCTCCAGTTAACAAATCAAAATACATTTTATACCTTGGATCAAGTTTTCTTGGAAGCGCTTGCTGAGCTTGCGGGCCCATATTTTGTGGAACAGCTGGGTCATTTGGAAAATCTAAGAACTCAGCTGGCTTACCTGTTTCAGCTCTTAATTGAGCTGCAACGAAAGATGGTTTTTTACCAGAAGCAAGAGAATCGAAGAATTTTTTATACTTAGGATGATTTTTACGTGGTCCTGGAACATAAGCTTCACGTTCTTCACTCATTAGATGAGAAGTGAAAACTTATACACAATTACAATATTATATATGAGATTAAATGTATGAAAATGTAGCTTATTTTAAAACATCCGTGTTATACTACATAACCTCGTTCTCAAGGGGGTAGCCTTTTCACTTATAAGGGGGTTACCATTTTCAACCCCCATATAAGTGAAATGTATCCAAAATGTATCTAAAAATATTGTTGAATTTGAAGGGTTTACAGTCAAAAACGGGGTTAAAACACATGACTTTTGTCACTCGCTTATAAGGGGGTAACTACATGTCCAACCCCCTTGTAAGCGAGTTGACCTACCCCCTTATAAGTGAAAATGCTACCCCCTTCTGAATGAGGTTATGTAGTAAATAGCATACAAAATCAAAATCATGTTATAAATGTAATTCCAAATAACATATAAACTATAGTGAGCTTTAATAATAAATATAATATACACTTCATTGTGATATTGACATTTCACTCTATTAATACATGATTTTCATCTACTTTAGTTGATATTTCTGTTTGCTAAGCACATAATATTGAATCATATGAACAGGATCTTTGCCATTCAATAATTTTTTAGAATTATAGCAAATCATCGCATTATAATTCAAACTTTTGATTATTTGTAAGAATATTAAATTTTTTAAAACTGCCATTAATAATTTTAAGATCTATACTTGCCCAATCTGAATAGACTAACAACTATTAGTTTGAAAGACTCTAAACAAGGCATTTATTGCCTCCTACACTTAAAAAACAGTCAGAACCAACCAGAAAGTCTTAATTTAACAATTGACAACCAATAACATATGTCCCAAATTACGGTATCCATTCTGCGGCAGTTAATACATAATTCAGCACGGATTATTCAATATTTTGTATTTATTCGGTTTCGGTAAATTCTTTCCATTTTCTAATAATTGTTTTTTAAATGCGTTTAGGTTCATCTATAAAAATTGGACTTATCAAGCTGCTTACTGTGTTATTTAAGAAACTATATACTTAATTTGTATACTGGCCAAATTCAATACCGCATTAGTAAGCTGCCAGGGTACATGCAGTCATTTGGTCAGTTAGCCAAAGATTATCGATAATAAATCGGTGCATTTAAAGTTGAGCCATTTACAAAAAATGTGGGTCAATTTGTTCAATTTATTCTTTTTCAAAGAATCTGAGTATTCTGAAGCACAGGGCGTGATTTTAATATTTAATTATTTGTTCATAATGAGATAATATGGTACCAAACTCTTTCCCGTTTTTTGCGATAATTGAGCACATATTCGCGTACTCAATTGGAACCTAGTTCCTGGACAAAACAAATTCAACCACTTCTTTGACTGTTGTCGACTCTGTTATTTTAACGCCCGTAAATGAACCAATGTAATAGATTTTAAGATGCATTCTTGAAGTGAAATATTTAATCTACAACAAATGTGTAAAAGAGAATGTTAGAATGAAATTACATTTCGATACGATATTACGAGATTTATTCTTAAACCAAGAAACCAAGAAAAGAACACTCATTTAGAATACTCATTTAGTTTACTTCTTTATAATATAATAAAGATATAAATTTTAAGACGATTTTTTAAAATGATAATACCAGCAAATTATTTAAAAGTTGAAAATTAATCCAAAGTTACATCGCCATGCGTACTAACCAGAGTTTTTGGCCGCAACATTTCTAGAAAATTTACGGTAGTGACTTGTCCATACTTGTGAATCACTCAGCAACTCTACATACCATTACAGTCGTTGAACAGCTAATATTTTAATAACATAAAAATGATTAAAAATGTATATCAATCAATTTTTAGTTGATAAGTTAATAACATTAACAACATTCATCGTCATTAACAGCACTAATTTTAAAATCGCAACAGCACGAATTAAAATAGAATATATCCAAAATTCACTTCACATTTGAAATAAATTAATGCATCTTTTCACCTTTAACATATAATATAACATATATATTATCATTTCATATTCACACCTCGACCACAATCCTCTTCTTGATGTGCTCCATGAGCTTCTCGTCAATTTCCGAGTCGGAGATGTTCGTGTTCTCGTCAATGTATTTTTCGTCGTCCGTTTCTTCGCTCTCGTTTATAATCGAGTGGTCAATTTAATTGAAAACGGTTTCCTTCTTCTCTCGACTCGTTTTGTTTTTCAGTTTCCGTTTTATGACGAATAAGAATATTACGCTCAGAACCGCGAGGAAAACGAAGACGCACATAACTATAAGCGTCTGATTTGATCGCAGTGACTTGTTCGGCCCACAACCACCCTGTGGCTGAAGATTTGAGCAGTAGCATCTCCTGTTCTCAATGCGCTCGTACGGACCGCACTCAAGAACACAATTTCCAATCCACGATTGCGCTACTTTACAGATGCACCTGGACTAATCCGCATTTGGAGTTTAGTTTACATTGCACTGATAACAGGTATTCTTGAATGATATACTCGTGCTGTTGCACGTACATGTATTATTAATTATTTAGGAGAAGGCCGCACACACGCACTGATTAAGAGACGAATCGAAGAATTCGTTCGCGGAGCACTCGGATACACACTAATCTCCGAATAAATTCAGCTTCGTTTGGTTAGAGCATTCACAACGCTCATTATCTGCTGACGCAACAGAATTCTGAATTTCAAGCGAGCAGCTCTTGCAAGATAATATGCTAGTGATGTTTTACTTTATGTCATTTGCACCACATTTTAATACACAACTTTTATTCATGTTATCAATATAATACGAAATTCCGTTATACGTACAATTCTGAACACAACTGGTTTGATCTAATGAAATATAACCACTGCATTGCTAAATTGGTATGCATACTGATACGTAATTCAAAACATATCCAGATTAGCAAGAAGTACACTAGTTACCAAGAGCATTTACGAATTTTCCTGGAGAGCATAATACACAGGCGATAGAATTATTATCGAAGTAATAATTTTCAAGTTAACACATGCAACTATTTTTATTCGAATTCGGAATACTAGATTATGGGCACAATTTATATGTGTCGTTGATCTTAACAGCTCCAAGAATCGGCTCGCATCCTATTTAACCTATATTTGGCTGCGAATTCAACGGGCATTATTCACAGCTGTTGTTTCCGGATGAATAGAACTAGCTAGCTGGACAGGCACAAGTCTTATTAATATTATCAGGAGTGGCTCCAGACGGGCACTTGAAACAACTTAAAACTCCAGAGGCATTCGAACTCAGGTAGGAGTCGGAGTCGCACGCACACTGATTATTAACTACGGTCGAGTTTGATAAACAGGAGGTGCAACTGTTGTTTCCAGACGAGTAGAACTAGTTAACTGGACAGGCGCAAGTCTTGTTGATATTATCAGGAGTGGCTCCAGACGGGCACTTGAAACAAGTTAGAACTCCAGAGGCATTCGAACTCAGGTAGGAGTCGGAGTCGCACGCACACTGATTATTAACTACGGTCGAGTTTGATAAACAGGAGGTGCAGGTGTTGTTTCCAAATGAGTAGAATTAGCTAGCTGGACAGGCGCAAGTCTTATTAATATTATCGGGAGTGGCTCCAGACGGGCACTTGAAACAAGTCAGAACTCCAGAGGCGTTCGAACTCAGGTAGGAGTCGGAGTCGCAAGCACACTGATTATTAACTACGGTCGAGTTTGATAAACAGGAGGTGCAGGTGTTGTTTCCAAATGAGTAGAATTAGCTAGCTGGACAGGCGCAAGTCTTGTTGATATTATCAGGAGTGGCTCCAGACGGGCACTTGAAACAAGTTAGAACTCCAGAGGCATTCGAACTCAGGTAGGAGTCGGAGTCGCAAGCACATCCATTATTAACCACGGTCGAGTTTGATAAACAGGAGGTAGAACTAGCTAGCTGGACAGGCGCAAGTCTTATTAATATTATCGGGAGTGGCTCCAGACGGGCACTTGAAACAGCTTAGAACTCCAGAGGCATTCGAACTCAGGTAGGAGTCGGAGTCGCAAGCACATCCATTATTAAGCACGGTCGAGTTTGATAAACAGGAAGTGCAGGTGTTGTTTCCGGACGAGTAGAACTAGTTAACTGGACAGGCGCAAGTCTTATTAATATTATCAGGAGTGGCTCCAGACGGGCACTTGAAACAACTTAAAACTCCAGAGGCATTCGAACTCAGGTAGGAGTCGGAGTCGCAAGCACATCCATTATTAACCACGGTCGAGTTTGATAAACAGGAGGTGCAGGTGTTGTTTCCAAATGAGTAGAACTAGCTAGCTGGACAGGCGCAAGTCTTATTAATATTATCAGGGTGGCTCAGACGGGCACGAAACAACGACTCCAGAGGCATTCGAACTCAGGTAGGGTGGAGTCGCAGCACACCCATTATTAACACGGTCGAGTTTGATAAACAGGAGGTGCAGGAGTTGTTTCGGACAAGTAAACTAGCTAGCTGGACAGGCACAAGTCTTATTAATATTATCAGGAGTGGCTCAGACGGGCACTTGAAACAGCTCAGAACTCCAGAGGCATTCGAACTCAGGTAGGAGTCGGAGTCGCACACACACTGATTATTAACTACGGTCGAGTTAGATAAACAGGAGGTGCAGGTGTTGTTTCCAAATGAGTAGAACTAGCTAGCTGGACAAGCACAAGTCTTATTAATATTATCAGGAGTGGCTCCAGACGGGCACTTGAAACAGGTCAGAACTCCAGAGGCGTTCGAACTCAGGTAGGAGTCGGAGTCGCAAGCACACTGATTATTAACTACGGTCGAGTTTGATAAACAGGAGGTGCAGGTGTTGTTTCCGGACGAGTAGAACTAGCTAGCTGGACAGGTACAAGTCTTATTAATATTATCAGGAGTGGCTCCAGACGGGCACTTGAAACAGGTCAGAACTCCAGAGGCGTTCGAACTCAGGTAGGAATCGGAGTCGCACGCACACTGATTATTAACTACGGTCGAGTTTGATAAACAGGAGGTGCAGGTGTTGTTTCCAAATGAGTAGAACTAGTTAACTGGACAGGCGCAAGTCTTATTAATATTATCAGGAGTGGCTCCAGACGGGCACTTGAAACAGCTTAGAACTCCAGAGGCGTTCGAACTCAGGTAGGAGTCGGAGTCGCAAACACATCCATTATTAAGCACGGTCGAGTTTGATAAACAGGAGGTGCAGGTGTTGTTTCCGGACGAGTAGAATTAGCTAGCTGGACAGGTACAAGTCTTATTAATATTATCGGGAGTGGCTCCAGACGGGCACTTGAAACAAGTCAGAACTCCAGAGGCATTCGAACTCAGGTAGGAGTCGGAGTCGCAAGCACATCCATTATTAAGCACGGTCGAGTTTGATAAACAGGAAGTGCAGGTGTTGTTTCCAAATGAGTAGAACTAGCTAGCTGGACAGGCGCAAGTCTTATTAATATTATCAGGAGTGGCTCCAGACGGGCACTTGAAACAAGTCAGAACTCCAGAGGCGTTCGAACTCAGGTAGGAATCGGAGTCGCACGCACACTGATTATTAACTACGGTCGAGTTTGATAAACAGGAGGTGCAGGTGTTGTTTCCAAATGAGTAGAACTAGTTAACTGGACAGGCGCAAGTCTTGTTGATATTATCAGGAGTGGCTCCAGACGGGCACTTGAAACAACTTAGAACTCCAGAGGCGTTCGAACTCAGGTAGGAGTCGGAGTCGCAAGCACATCCATTATTAAGCACGGTCGAGTTTGATAAACAGGAGGTGCAGCTGTTGTTTCCAGACGAGTAGAACTAGCTAGCTGGACAGGCGCAAGTCTTATTAATATTATCGGGAGTGGCTCCAGACGGGCACTTGAAACAACTTAGAACTCCAGAGGCGTTCGAACTCAGGTAGGAATCGGAGTCGCAAGCACATCCATTATTAACCACGGTCGAGTTTGATAAACAGGAAGTGCAGGTGTTGTTTCCAAATGAGTAGAACTAGCTAGCTGGACAGGCGCAAGTCTTGTTGATATTATCAGGAGTGGCTCCAGACGGGCACTTGAAACAAGTTAGAACTCCAGAGGCGTTCGAACTCAGGTAGGAATCGGAGTCGCAAGCACATCCATTATTAACCACGGTCGAGTTTGATAAACAGGAAGTGCAGGTGTTGTTTCCAGACGAGTAGAACTAGTTAACTGGACAGGCGCAAGTCTTATTAATATTATCGGGAGTGGCTCCAGACGGGCACTTGAAACAAGTCAGAACTCCAGAGGCGTTCGAACTCAGGTAGGAATCGGAGTCGCACGCACACTGATTATTAACTACGGTCGAGTTTGATAAACAGGAGGTGCAGGTGTTGTTTCCAAATGAGTAGAACTAGCTAGCTGGACAGGCGCAAGTCTTATTAATATTATCGGGAGTGGCTCCAGACGGGCACTTGAAACAACTTAGAACTCCAGAGGCGTTCGAACTCAGGTAGGAATCGGAGTCGCAAGCACATCCATTATTAACCACGGTCGAGTTTGATAAACAGGAAGTGCAGGTGTTGTTTCCAAATGAGTAGAACTAGCTAGCTGGACAGGCGCAAGTCTTGTTGATATTATCAGGAGTGGCTCCAGACGGGCACTTGAAACAAGTTAGAACTCCAGAGGCGTTCGAACTCAGGTAGGAATCGGAGTCGCAAGCACATCCATTATTAACCACGGTCGAGTTTGATAAACAGGAAGTGCAGGTGTTGTTTCCAGACGAGTAGAACTAGTTAACTGGACAGGCGCAAGTCTTATTAATATTATCGGGAGTGGCTCCAGACGGGCACTTGAAACAACTTAAAACTCCAGAGGCATTCGAACTCAGGTAGGAGTCGGAGTCGCAAGCACATCCATTATTAAGCACGGTCGAGTTTGATAAACAGGAGGTGCAGGTGTTGTTTCCAGACGAGTAGAACTAGTTAACTGGACAGGCGCAAGTCTTATTAATATTATCGGGAGTGGCTCCAGACGGGCACTTGAAACAACTTAAAACTCCAGAGGCATTCGAACTCAGGTAGGAGTCGGAGTCGCAAGCACACTGATTATTAACTACGGTCGAGTTTGATAAACAGGAGGTGCAGGTGTTGTTTCCAAATGAGTAGAACTAGCTAGCTGGACAGGTACAAGTCTTATTAATATTATCGGGAGTGGCTCCAGACGGGCACTTGAAACAAGTCAGAACTCCAGAGGCATTCGAACTCAGGTAGGAGTCGGAGTCGCAAGCACACTGATTATTAACTACGGTCGAGTTTGATAAACAGGAAGTGCAGGTGTTGTTTCCGGACGAGTAGAACTAGCTAGCTGGACAGGCGCAAGTTGTCTTTCCTGTGTTTGATAGTATTCCAGAAGGACATAATTTGCATACAAGAATACCACTCGAATTACTAAGTATGTATGAGTTAGCATTACAAGTGCAAATGTTGGAAATATTCTCAGAATTTACAGGACATATGCAAGCATTTGAAATGACATTGGAATAAATAGGGCAGGCACTACAAATAGAACCAGTATAATAATTATTTCCACTACAAATGCAGGTTGAGTTGTCACCACTTGCTATTGACCCTATTGGACAATTATTCGATCCTACACAATTATGACCATCAAATATATAATTTCCGTAGCAAATACATCCATTATTTTAATTGTTAATTTATGAATATTTTGGACAAACGCAGTTATTATTGCTGTCAGCAATTCCAAACGGGCACAAAGTACAAGTGTTATTTAAAGCCGACCAGAAGTAAGAGGTATTAATACACTGACATCCTGCTACATTTGTAGCGCCTGGATTTTTATCAATAGATCCAGAAACACATATTTAGCAACTGGCATTATTTATGTTAACTTTTCCGACTGTGCCACAAACGCATACTGATCTATCATTGTATGTTATTGCAGTTGAAAATGCTCCTCCACAAGCTATGCACTTGTTTTAATCTTCATCAAAACGAGAACTTACTTTTTTGTTGTCATCACACGAACAGGACAAACCGTCAACGGTACTCGCAATTGCACATCCTTTGCATTTGTTTTCGCCTGGGAATACGAACTACTTATCTTTTTTACAGTTACACTGATTCTATACAGGCGACGTAACTGCTTCATTTGGACATTCGCGACAAGATTTTGAAATCAAATCGAAATAACTTGTTGATGAACATACACAAAACAATTAAGTTCCATCAGGACTCAATCCAGAAGGACACGACAAACAAGTTCGATCAATTGTGTTGAAATACTTCGTTGGTGGACATTAGCAATTAAGCCCATCGCTTAGCAAAACAAGTGATGAATCATTACAAATACAAGAAATATTACCAGTTGACGGATCTGGTTTGGCGTGAAGGCCGCAAAGAACAAGAGGATAGATTCCAGTATATTAATTGATTGCACAAATATTGTTTGTAACGGTCGAACCTCCAGGACATAAAGTGCACGTATTATTAGATCGAGTGTAAAAGTAATTCCCGTTACAAACGCAATTTGTGTTATTTGCATTTGGAACAGAATTAGCCGGACATACTTTTTATTGATTATAGGGATTTGCACTTGAGTTGAACCTACAAATACCATTTATAACATTGAAATTATCTGGACAGGCGATGCAGTTGTGTCCGTCGAACTGAGAATTCCCATAACAAATACAGCTGTTATTCACGTTATCAGGCTGAGAATTAGGTGGACAAACGCAATTATTATCGTTGTCAGCAATACCAAACGGGCACAAAGTACAAGTGTTATTTTAAGCCGACCAAAAGTAAGAGGTGCTTATGCATTAACAGCCGTCTACATTAGTTACTCCCGGATTTTTATTAACAGAACCTGAAACGCATGTTTAGCATGTATCGTTGTTGATGTTAACTTTACCAATTGTACAAACGCACGTTGATCTATCTTTGTATTTTATCGAATCCGAAAATGCTGCTCCACATTCCATACATTTGTTATATACTTCATCAAAACGTGAACTAGGTTTTTTATTATCTTCACAAAGACATGATAATCCATCAGAAGTACTAGCTGTTGCACCATCACCGCATTTTGCACATTTTTCTGCTCTTACGTATTATTTATCTTTTTTACAATTGCATTCATTTTAAATTGATGAAGTTGTTGAGTCCTTTGGACATATTAAACAAGATTATGCGATCAAATCAAAATAATAAGAAGATGAACACACACAAAATAATTAAGTTACATCAGGCAAACCAGAAGAACAAGATAGACACATTCTTTAATATATATTGAAATATTTATCTGAAGGACATTTGCAATTTATACCGTCGCCTTACAAAACTAAACTAGTATCGTTGCAAATACAAGTGGTATAAAAAGTGCTTGGATCAGGCCTAGCGTATTTCCCGCAAACCTTCATCGCGCTCAGCTTTTGGATGGATAAACAGTAGTCGTCGTCTTCCCTACGTGCTTTCAGGTCACATTTGTGACATAGACTAATTTAGAGTTGGCTCCCCTACTCTTTCAAGGCCTCACCAATATCTGCGCATTTGGACACGCATTACAAACCGTCGGAGCTGAGCTTCGACTAACATTAGCACCGAGTTTCAACAAGCTAGAAACCGTTTGTGCATTCATTTTCAGTTCCATGAACATAAACATAAAATAAACAAATCATTGATAATGGAGTGGTGTTTATATAAAAATTAATTATATTTTCAATCAAAGAGGTTAATTTGTCCAAATATATTATAAACAGTGTTTAAAGTTTAAACAGTAACCAGATAAAAAACTATGTGGATATACATTTAAATTTTTCATCATATTATTATAATATAATTATTATTGAAACAAAAATAATAATTTAAAGATCATTGTTGTGTATATTTGTGATTTGTATAAAAATTTATAACGTATTTATATATTAAAAATTTGCAATTGCGTTTTTGTGTAACTAAGTGTTGATTTATGGATTGCCATGGATTTATGAATGATTAAATCTGAGTTTTTGTACTGATGACAAGGTTACAGTTAAGTGAGTCATTTAATGCGGCTCACTCTTTTGGTACATCTCAAAAACATCCACTCAATAATCAATTACTTCAATCACAAGGAACATTTTAAAATAATATTTTCACGTGTTCCTTTCTTCTGTGACTATGTACATGTATGAGTCCATATTTTTAATCCTTATCTTTTAAGATGTCGTCAAATTATGTCAATTCAGAAATGATAGTATTATTATATATGTCATCATGTTCTTAATATATTTAACATCAGCGTAAAAGTATTAAGTTTTTAGAGATGATGGGTATGGATAGGATTGTTATCAAAGATTACTTTTACTATATATTTATTCCTATTAAACTATATTTATTAAAGTGTATTCATTAAAGTATAGACGTAATTTACGCGGTGATGTCTTCTATTTATAAAGTGTAGTATTTATTATATTCTCTGAAGAACGCACCTAAGTCTTATAGTAGGAAAAGGATCTTTCTGTTTCTTTTTATAAGTAGCATTTTCTCTTTCTAACAACACAGGTCATCTAACACGATAATAATAGAAATGTGCTGAATTCTGCAATTAAATAGCACATTTATGTATATGTTTTCACTCCACATTTATGGATTCACTTGTGATCAGGTTTAAGCAGTTTGAGTCGAAATCTGCGTCTGAAATTGCTTCTGAGTTTTCTATCGATTTATAGCCCCAGTAATTGGCAGCGTTCGATCTTTTCCCGCGTTCTGCCTGGCCGTACATGTTTTTCAGCTTGAAGCCGGTCTCAGCTCCGGTTCAAGCCACTGTGTAGCAGCTTTCGAAGCAGTTTGACAAGACAGCAGTTCCGGAGGACGAGATGAGTTTTAACGGGCCGCGCAAGGCCCATCCGCGTTACTCCAAGTTCTTCGAGCTCCTGGCTCAGGGCAAGAACAGGGGCTTCGTGGTCGCATAATTGAAAGCCGAGACGAGTAAAACGTCCGAGTTCCTGGACGAACCGGACCTCGCGATAAATCCGCAATTCACTTCCGATAAGTGGCCGCGCAAAATAAATCCGCTGTATCAAAAGTTCTTCGATTTGCTGGCGAGCGGTAAAAACAGAGGGTTCGTGGTCGCACAATTGAAGGCCGAAACGGGAAAAGGATCCGATTTCCTTGATAACCCGGACATGCCCGTTGACTGATTGGGTCTTATATTGTTAGGTTATTTAATGTAAAATTTTTTGTAAGGTAGCCTATTTGTTAATAAGGGAGTTTCATTTTCAACTCCCTATAAACAAAATGTATTTTGGTGTATTTTGGGAATGTCGAATTTAACGGAGTTAAAACGCATGGTATAAAACGCACAGGTATAAAACTGTATACTACTTATTTTAAAGCACATTAATCATAGCATGCGGCTGCCTGCAACTCAGGCGAGTTTTTCCTGCAAAACGGTTTCGATTTCTGCAGAAATGGGAAGCTTAGTTTTAACTGATTTTTTCTCAGAGATAAATTCTCTTTACATGTTCTTTATTGTTTGTTGAGAATGAAAATATTTAATCTATTTTTAATATAATTTTTTGATGTAAAACCTCACTCGGCATCTGTGGTTATTCCTCTTCGTTTATTTCAGTGTACTTTACTGAGTAAACAGTTTAGAAGGTTTAGACTTAAAATATATCTGATTTGTTTACAATGAAGAGTTAATTATTCTCGTGATGTGGTAATAATATAAGGGTACATATTGTGTAAGTGAAATATATTATAGTACAGTCATTATATATGCATTATGTATTGTTGGATTCACTACTTCGATATATTTTTGCAGTCTAATACCAGGTACTGATATAGTTAACTTAACAGACGTTAATCTTCAATTTATTTTAAAATTATATAATATCGTGTAAAGAAAGACATCACACCGTAAATTACGTCTATACTCGTGTAAATAGAGGTAAAATACTTATAAATTTGAACCGCTAATAAAAAATTATATATTTATAAGTTGAATTCAGATTTTAATGTAATTTCGATAACATTTATTAAAAATAGTAATAGATATTTTGAAATGACCTTGAATATGATCGTCATTTGTATTTTATGTTGGTGGTGTGACATTCTGTAGTGTTACTGCTACAAAATGTGTAAAATTAATAAATAATATATTTAAAGTTTTCATTCTCAAAAAACACATAAAGAGATTTCAGATCTGTGAAAAAACAGTTAACTGATGGAACTCCATTATAAATGAGTTGACCTACACCTTATAAGCTAAATAGCGCCTCATATTTTCGTTTATAAGATTTTTATATATTTTGAACCCATACTCTTTGAGTTCATTAACTTTTTTCTATTTTTCGTTATTCTCAGTGTACATCTACGATCAACTTTTGTTTTCTTATTCAGATATGTTTAAAAGATTAACTATTATAAAAATCATGTTATGTTTATATGTATTTGAAAATAATTTTAGTTTTAGTTATATTGAAGTAATTCGTGAATAAAGTAATATTTCACTTCACAAATGAAAATACTAATAACTAATGATGATGGTTATAGCGCACCTGGACTAGTAGCCTTAGCTAAGATATTACATTAATAACATGAAATATTTGTAATTGCACCATCTAGCAACTAATCTGGTATTTCTTAAGCAATGAGTGCTTAACACAAACTACAGTTTATAAAATAAATTTAATATGAATATGCTTGTTTTAGCGTTACTGGAACTCCATCAGATTGTGTAAGATTGGGTATACCAATTTTAAAGTAAAAATTCAATTTCTAACCACAGTTAGTAATAAGTGGTATCAATAATGGTGCCAATTAAGGAAGAGATTTGCATTACTCAGGAACATTCGGTGGAGCTAGAGAGGCTATAATTCAAGGGTATCCAGCGATTAGCATGTCATTTAAACATTATAACCTTACAGTAGAGTAACTTATGGAACACTGCTCAAAATATCTAAGTTTGATAGTAAATAAAGCTCTAGAAATTACTTCATTGTCACATGTTGTAAATGTTAATTTTACAACAAACATGATAGGGATTAAAGTGTGTGAAATGGAAAAAGAAATTATTTGGCAGTTATCAAGTTAAATAGAAACAAATGTGGCTTAACACGTGATTCAAAGGCACGGGTTTTAAAGTTACAAGCAAGGTTTAGATTTTGAATTGTTAGTAAATGGATATGCCACAGTTTCTTATGTAAGTGCTTCATTGAAGTGTGAATGTTGATTGTTAGTATATACAAGTTATAAAAACACCTAAAATCCAAAATAGCAACTACAAATGATATATTTAAAATAATATATTTAAAATATTATTTAAATAATGTATTTAATAATATTTAATAACTAATAAGTTGTACCTTCAACTGTTATATAGTAGTTTCTGTATATTATTGTGTTCCACTTTTGAAGAAACATAATTACAGCTAAGAAGCAGAGAAATGATAAGTATAAAAATATTAATTATTAATTCATTAAATGAATTTCATTTACTGATAAAACAGATTCTAATAAATACTATATTATATTATGATATTTATTTATACAATAATAATTCCCATCACATCGAAACAGCGTCTTAAAATCGTACGCACTAAGTTATATCGACAGAAAACCCGTTATCGATATATGTCACTTCTTAACTTACAGCAGCCTGATTAGAATTTTATATTGGTCTTATTCGCTGCTTCTGAATGTACACTACTTGTTGAAGACTGTGCCTTGAAAAATTCTTTTCAGGAAATGTGTCAATAAACTTTTGAACTAGGTCTTGACTACTTAAATTGTGGTTGTCTAGAGCCATTTGGGTTATTTCTTTTCTGTAAAACTTCAGATTGTCGAAAAACTGGTTAACCCAGGTGTTGTGATAGTAATCATGTGCAGCAGCACGTTTAATTTTGAGCATTTTCCCGACTTGATTCCAGATTCCACGTTTTGAATTATTATCCATTTAACTTAGTTACTTCTAGATTTATAAAGCATCTTCACAAACAAAGATATTTTTAGAGAGTAAGTAATTGCGCAGAGTTTAGGTGAATAATTGCAAGTTCATCAACTTGATGTGGAAATAGATGATATGATAACAATAATAATATCTATATATAATTGTTAATTATATGATATTTAGATTTATTATAATCATGACAATTATCAATTATCATACATTTATCATATAATTATCTTAATATAATTCTACAAATAGCCAATTCTATTATAATAACCTATTGATAAAATCTGTTATAAGGTAATAAATCGAAATACTGTTGGTCGGTAAAATGATATGAAATTTATTTTAGTTAAAATATTTTATTTAATAATAGAATGTGAAAAAAATATTTCTATCAAATGTTTAAAATATTAAATTACATAACTGTTATTGTGTAATACATACATGTAAATTGTAAGTTAGAAAACAATTTCTATCGTATAACTTTTCTCTGCATTTCTTACAAGAAATTAACTTAATTAAAGTTATTGTGTGATTATTATAATATGTGACTCTTGACCTTCATCAATTAATTTTCACGTATAACTAAGAAGGGATTGCTTATTTATTTATAAGTGGTACTATTATTCAACCCCCTTGTGAAATGTATCCAAAAATATTTGAACTACATTGCCTTGCTTATAAGGGAGCTCTTTCGCTTATATCAACTCGCTTATGTTGAATACTAAATTAGTATAAGTAATATTATACTAATAATTAATTATTAGTATAACATAGTATAACTAATCAGTTCGTAAGAATAAAAATATCAACGTTTCCTTTTATTTGCTTAACAATTTCCTTGACTAATCGTATCTTTTCTCACTCGTTCTTTATTTTTAGGTCCTGGACTTCATCGATCAACTAATTTATGCGGTTCATCGTTTCCTTTTCAACATTTTTCGCGCTCAGCAATTTGAGTGCGTTTTCCAGTTTCGTTTCCGATTTTTGCAGTTTCAGTTGTAGTTTTTTGTTCTCCTCTTGAACGGAATTGTTAATCGCGAATTCCTTTTAATTTATTTCCTTCAGGGCGTTTAATTGAGAGTATAAGTTTTCCTGATCTTTGAGGGTTGATAGTTTATTCTAGAGCTCCGTTATTTGAGATTAAGAAGTTTCAAGCTGCTGAGAGAGGTTGAGCTTTAGTTGCTCATACTCGGTTGCTTGGGACTGCAGAAGGGATTATTAATGCTATTTTTCAGTTGATAATTAAGCTTGGTGCTCAGATGAGATGTTTTGCAGTTTTTACAGGTTTAAGGTGCACTCAGCTAGCTCCTGCTCAAGATTCGATATCAGTTAAGACTAAGCAGAGATTTAATCAGCGTTATCCTTCAATATACTGTCCTTCTGCGCACAAGATGTGTTAGCAGCGATTAATTCCTGTTTGTACTTCCTGAGCTCTGATTTAAGCTCGTCAAGTTAACTTGCTTACTATTTGATCCTGGATGATTGCTCGTTAACTATATCCAACTAGCAATTGTAAACTGAGGTGAGATCTGCAAGCTCATGTTCGCACTTATCAAGTTTACTTTGAAGCTGGGCGAGTTCGTTGGAAGATTGGACCTATTAATCGTTTTTGAACTGTTTAAATTCTATTTATTGCTATTATTGTTTAATCTGTAAGGTTTCAAGTTGAACAAGAGCTTCTTGTTTTTGCGTTATTATTTGATTCAAATTATTCTGGTTTTACTCAGTAATTATTTATATTTGTGTTTTCTCCCTATTAAGAGATTCTTGAGCTTGTAATAGTTCTCTTTGTTAGCTTTAGCACGTATTTTACAGCTCTGTGATTTCCTTTTGTTGTTATTTCAACTATATGCTCGTTTCAAGCTGAGTTACTTCCATTTGATTTGATTACATTGATTTTTCTTTCAGCTATTTCTGCAATTGAGCTATGGTGTTCTTCATTATCGGAACCTGAACTTCAATTTCAGTATTAACTTCTTTCAATTTTTATGCCTCTGATTGCTATTTTTGCAGTTCGGCCTTGACTTGGTTTAGTTTTTCCTCAAGTTGATACCTTTCATATTTCATTTCCTCCTTAATTTGAAGTTTTTCGTTTATCATGTAGTCTGAGTCATCCTGGAGCTTCATATTAAGTTAAGCAGTAAGTATGTTAATTTTATGCGTAAAAGAGTTTTCTAAATCTCTACTATGTTTTTCTGACTCATTCAATGCATTTTATAAGCTTTAGATTTCGAGGTCTGATTGCTATTTGCACTATTCCAAATCGGATCTTAGTTACTTCTCAATATTGAATTTTTCAATTAGTTGATTTTCAAGTTCTTAAATGGTAACCGCCAATTAATTTGGTTCATTTTATTTTAGGAGTAAAACTGAATAATCGTAATTTAACTAACTTAACTTTTGTTCCAAAGTCATTTTCTCAATCAAAAGCAACTGTATTTATTCTTGCATAACATCAGCTGACCTAATTATACATTCATTATTTGTTTAACGTAAATCACTATTTATAGCTTCTAATTCGGTAACAATGTCCTTTCTATTAGCAAGTTATTTTCTTAAACTTATAATTAGTGCCTCAAGTTCAATTATTTTTTAAGACTACTCACTTATTATGCTTGGATTTTAGTTTTGCATTTGCAAATCTGCTTGAAGTGTTTATAATTATGTTCTAAGAGTATTTCTTTCATTTGTTATAAGCAATACTTGTTATTTAACACTGTACTCTTCAAGATTAGACGTATCATACTATTCAAGTTGTTGTTTTAGAATTTGTATTTCTGTTTTCAATTCGTTTGTGTATATATTATTTTAGTGTATTTGTGTTTAATAATCTATTATTTAAGAGCTAATTTAAGTATTGTCTTATTGAGCTTCGTCTAGATTATTTTTAAAAGTCAGAACTTGTTTTGCTTGTGTGGCTAGTTATTCATTTAGTTAGCTTATAGTTTGATTGTAGATTACGTTTTGCATTTTGAGTTCGGTAACTTGGGTTAGTAGTGTTTGGTTTTCCGCTTGGTATAGGTTAGTTTGGTTTTAGAATGTTTATTTAAATTATATTTCAGCTTCAAGTTATTCTTGGATATTTTTGATGGTATGGTTTAGTTTATCTATTTCATTTTGTTTATTAGTGTTATTCGTTGATTTCAGTTCTCTGATTACTGCTTCGTTGTTGTAGTTTTGTTGAATTAGCTCTGAAATCTACTTCTTTAGGTTTTGCTTCTCAATTTACTCAGTTTTATTTGTAATTTCTATTTACTATTATATATTATTCATTTCTACTTGTGGGCCATCACTTTGAAGCTGTAAAAATGCAATGTACTGATCGCGTTGAGCTATCTCGGCGTAAAGGCTCTCTAGTTCCTAATTGTAATTTTCTTAGTTTTAATTTTCTTATTAATTAATTTAAAAGTTGTTTTAATAATTATTAGCTTTATTTTAATAATGAATTTGATCTTGTTAATTATTTTAAATTTCGTTTTGATTTGTTTCATAATTTTGAGATATTAAAACTTGGCGCGTTCTTTGTTGTTCAAGTTTCAATTCCTGTTTTAGGTGCATGATGATGCTGGTTTGTTAATTGTTTTCTTCGTTCAGTTTGTTAACGAGGATTTCGTAGTCTTTGATTCTTTGCAAGAATTGAGGGCTTTGGTTATTTTATTCCATTTATGAATATGTTTGTTGATTGTCTTAAAATTGGTTATCTGCATTATTATTTTTGATTTGTTGCTGAACTGGATTATTATTCAAATGCTGCAGTCTAAATGAGGGACTATTTGTTTTTAAAGTCTGAAAATTGGGTTGATTATTATTTACAGGCTTATTCTGATTACTTGTAGCTTACAGATCATCACTGCAGTTTTGACAAATTTTTGAAATAGTATTATCACTAGGTTTCAACAAATTATAATCACGCATATACGTAACCACATGATTAGAGCGCACAGACTTCTGCGATTTAGATTAAGAAATAGGCAAAGTTTTCATCTATGGAGTGAAAATAACACTTTGCATAACTTAAATATTACAAAAATTAGAAATATGTTGTTTTATTATTAGAAATAGTAACGGTTTGCTTTGAAATTAATTATATATATATTAAAAACAAATTTAATTTGTTCACCAATCATACCCATGCAACAATTTTATAATAATAAATCCATTTTCAATTAAATAGACTTCTGTAATGCATTTCTACATTTACTCATATATATCGGCTCACTCTTTTGGTACATCTCAAAAACATCCACTCAATAATCAATTACTTCAATCACAAGAAACATTAAAAAATGATGTATTCATTTTAACGCGTTCTTTACTCCTGTACATAAAGGACTCTATATTTTCAGTGTTAATTATTTGAGATGTCATCAAATTATATCAATTCAGAAATGATAGTATTGTTTTATACTTTATCGTGTTATTACTGTGTTATTAAATATTTATATAACATTAATGTTAGGTTATTAAATTTTCAGAGATGATGGGTGTGGATAAGATAGTTATAAGATATTACATCTACTGTGTATTTATACTTATTAAGGATATATTCATTGAGGAATAGTATTTAATGTATTCTCTGAAACGGTATGTTATATTTACAACTAAATATTAAGTTGTCATTAAAGGTTAAACGTTTTAATTAGAAATTATTTCTGGTGAAGTTATAGTGTTTATATATGTTTATATTTCACTATTTATTTCTTTCTATTTATTTCAAATTATAAAAACAATTTTTTTAATTGATATTTTCTATTATCTATTTCTGAAATTATCTTAATGTATGAGACTAAACTATTTAAAACGTGTTGTTCTCATGTATTTTATTGAGTTGTTCACTTTTTGTGTTCTCTCTTATGCATGATAGTTTTGATTTTCAGGTTACTGTTATTGTATAGATGTTTAAGATGTACCTGAGTGAGCCGACATACGTTCAGAATGTCACGAGTCCCTTGGATTGACTCGTTCCAGGGACGGTTTCATTCTGAGAGATTCTGTTGAGGGTGTCCTCAAGTTCAATCTCTATAACGATTTCATCGTTGTTGGTTTGCGCTTTCTTCGCAGATGACTAGGCTGCTTAAGCTGTTCTTTGTACTTCAGTATCGAAGTGGTTCAAGTTGTTTTCTTTTGAGTAACTACTGTACTTTTCAAGTTTTTATGATTCCATGTATATGGTCCAAAAGCTTAGAGATTTGAACAATTTATCAGGTTTGCAGTATCGACTCATTTCAATAATTGAACGTGGATCCATTTACAACCATGGTGTTATTATTATTGGTATAACGTTTTTGTTGTCAAAGATTTTGCCATATTTCTCGATTTTTGTTTTGTACATAGCAAGTGGGTTCTTGCTGACTGAGAAATCAAAGGTTTGATTATCTTTGGTGACTATGTCTGGTTATAACTTGGATTATTCATCGTCATTAACTTGTCTAGCTGTTCTACATACCATTGGGTTGTGTTTTTTATCAATTATATTGATGATATTGCTTACTCATATTATTATTACAATATGCTTTTAAACGATCTATAAATGTATATTTAATATTATTATATTAATTTATAACGTTTTCTTCTTAAAATCCACTCCAACCTCTAAATGGAAATCGAATATGCTACACAAGGCGTTAACTAATTAAATGGCATTAAGAAGTTAGACCACGAATACATGATCCCCAAAGATATCAAAAAGTACAAAGAAGCCGCCAGCGGGATGCACGACTTCCAGGAAAGATTAGATCTAGAGCAGAGAGTCCGTCCAAATCTGGCCAACCAGCTGAAAATAGAAGTGACCTCCGTGAAGTCCGACATGGGCAGGAAGATTTTGCTGGGCAGAAACGTGAACATCACCAACCAGTACTTCTGCAGAACCCAGAGCGGCCACAAGTTCCAGAGCGTCGCGAACAAATTAAGATCGATTGAGTGAAAGTATATACAACGAGGACATGCGGCTACATATAAATTCTTAATTCTAATTTACAAATGACTTGGCATGAAATAGAACGTGAATAAAACAAAATATCAATCCACATTATAACGCATACGAAGGTGATTTATCCCTTGTGTTTTGATGAGGTAAGTCTATTATGTTATATTGGGCATTTAAACATGGACTTGGAAAAGAAAGAGTTTTAACTGTATAACAGTGTAATAATATATACGGATAATATTCAACTGAACTGGTACTTATCATGTCGCGCCAAGTCCAAACGATCCAAGTTCCTTTGACGATGAGTTATGAATGCTTTTCACTCGAGGATGGCTCCCTTTACAATCTTGAAGACCCTGTCGTCCTGGACGGCGGGGAAGTGGCCGACGCCGGGCACCACGTAGACGCCGCCGCGGTGCTTCTTGTCGAAGCTGGGCGTGAGCAGGCTGTAGAGCGGCACCAGCCCGTCTCCGTCCGCGAAGACGTAGGTGGGCTGCTGGATCAGGAGCTCCTGGTAGTCCGCCACCGGCTTCTCGAAGACGGCGTGAACCGGGGTCTTCTGCCCGCAGCTCACGATGGAGACGTGCTTGAACTCGCGCGTGGGCTCGTGCATCTTCTGGCCGGTGAAGGCCATGTACTTCCGGTACTGCGAGGCGGAGGTCCCGAAGAACTTGGTGTCGAAGGTGTGCGTGGTGTAGGCGCCTTTGTACAGCTCCAGGTTTTCCTGCCTCGCGCGGCTCTTGTTCAGCCAGGGCTTGTGGTCGCGGTCGACGGGCTTTGGCGTGGCCTGCTCCTGGATGGCGGTGGGCTCGTCGGAGTTGTGCGGGGTGCGCTCGGCTCCGGCGAAGTTCGGCGCGGTGTCCATGACTTTGCACTGCAGCGAGGTGACGGGGTGGGTCACCTCCTGGTAGACCGTCCGGGCCTGGGCGATCTTGTACAGGTCCTCTCCGTCTTGCGAGAAGCAGATGGCCTCGAAGCCGTGCACGATCTTGTCTTTGTGCTTCGGGTCTATCCACTCGATCATGGTCTCGTCCTTCACTTTCTGCAGCTTCAGCAGCTCGCAGTCCGCGTGCTGGTAGTTCCTGTTGCAGGGCGCGAACTCCTCCCAGGTCCAGGCGCCGCTGTTCAGCTCGGCCTGGTTGGGCAGCGCGTCTTCGGATTAATACTCCGGCACCAGCATCTGCTCGCAGCTCTTCATCTTGCCGGCGACCTCGAAGTCGCGGATCAGGTCTTGGCCCAGGCACTCGCGTCTGGCGCACTGGCTCAGCAGCTTGATGCAGCCGGCCCTGTTAACCACCGCCTTGTCCTTGAGCACCAGGTTCAGCAGCATCTCGGCCGCGTTCGGGAGCGCCTTCATCTTCAGCTTGTAGCTCTTCTGGTCGAACTATTAATATTTTTACTAGTATTTAGAGCCAGTTGAAAATAAAAGTGGAGTGATTCGTTTTTGGTTCACCAGCTTACGAACAAATACGGAGGTGCAAAATGAAGTTTATTTTATAAATTCGTTTACAGGTTGACAGTTCTGAGCGATTTGGGAGCTCACACAACTAAACTTCATTGCGATGTGGGCGATGGGCATTGCCAGATTGTAGCCGGCTATGGCCACTGCTGCTGATAGAGCACCAGCGCCGTCAATGGCAGAATTTATTGATATGATTTTGTGGAAGTAATCGTTCCAATTAGGGACTAGGCGCATGAGCCCTTTTATGTACACCAGGCCGGCCGAATGAGTGATCAGAATAGCCGACTTGCCCGTTTGCTCTTTCACGGCCTGGAGGTACTTCGTGAAGCTGCTCTGAATTTCCTCGTTGAACGCAGACTGGCGCCAGTCGTAGGTGAAGCAGAACAGATCCGTTCCCAGAGTGTAATCCAGCTCTTTCCTCAAATAATTAACAAGCGGCGCCATGTAGGCCAGGAAATAGCCGTTTAGAAACTCGAGCACGCTGGACTCGTAGAATCGATCGCAGCCGTCGAACCCGAACTTGCCCGTTTCGACCTCCACTTTCGCGTATTCTTCGATGTAGGACTTGAAGGTGTCCTAATCGTAGTAGCCCCACAAGTAGTTGATCGCCGCTTCACCCTGCATGATCTTCGGGTGGAATTTTTGACAAAACCAAGCACGGATCTTCTGTCCATTTTCTGGGTGGATCACATTTATTTTTGACCCGTAGCAGCCTGGCACTATGATTATTGGTGTTTTCACCATCTGTAGGTGTGGAATTCTAATTTTTTAATTAGAAATTACATAATATATACTATAATAATTTAATGTAACTGAACACTTGTTATTCTCTTATTTGCTAAATGTACATTTACAAATCACATTAATAAAATAGAGTAAGTTAGACCACGAATACAAGATCCCCAAAGATATCAAAAAGTACAAAGAAGCCGCCAGCGGGATGCACGACTTCCAGGAAAGATTAGATCTAGAGCAGAGAGTCCGTCCAAATCTGGCCAACCAGCTGAAAATAGAAGTGACCTCCGTGAAGTCCGACATGGGCAGGAAGATTCTGCTGGGCAGAAACGTGAACATCACCAACCAGTACTTCTGTAGAACCCAGAGCGGCCACAAGTTCCAGAGCGTCGCGAACAAATTAAGATCGATTGAGTGAAAGTATATACAATGAGGACACGCGGTTACATATATTCTTAGTTCTTATTTACAAATGACTTGGCATGAAATAGAACGTGAATAAAACAAAATATCAATCCACATTATAACGCATACAAACGAAGGTGTCTAAAATTAGTTAAGAGAGAAAATTTGATATACTTAATCTCAACAAATATGAAGCCAAAATTTAATAATTTTTATAATATAATAACTTAGGCTCAATTTAATCATCTTCATCATTCATAAATTATGATAATCCACAAAGAATAACATATAGCCATCTATTGCAATTTTTTATTGGGTTTCTATTGTCCCAGACAATAGAATACAATGAAGTATAGAACAATAGTGTTCTTCAATTTCACACCACTCCATTGAAGAAAAATAGCAAATAATAGCTATTAAAATGACTCAAAATCCAAGATCTAAATACACTTTCTATCGTGAAAAGTAAATGAAAATTATTGTCTTATTGTCAATTATTATCAAAAGTAAGCTATTGTCAATAGTTTGATGGCCTGTCTTTATCCCTTGTGTTTTGATGAGGTAAGTATTATGTTTTATTGGACATTGAAACATGAACTTGTAGTTTTAAATGCATTAACAGTGTAATAATATATACGGATAATATTCAACTGAAGTATTTTTAATGGTACTTATTATGTCGCGCAAAATCCAGACGATCCAATTCATTTGACGATGAGTTATGAATGCTTTTCACTCGAGGATGGCTCCCTTTACAATCTTGAAGACCCTGTCGTCCTGGACGGCGGGGAAGTGGCCGGCGCCGGGCACCACGTAGACGCCGCCGCGGTGCTTCTTGTCGAAGCTGGGCGTGAGCAGGCTGTAGAGCGGCACCAGCCCGTCTCCGTCCGCGAAGACGTAGGTGGGCTGCTGGATCAGGAGCTCCTGGTAGTCCGCCACCGGCTTCTCGAAGACGGCGTGGACCGGGGTCTTCTGCCCGCAGCTCACGATGGAGACGTGCTTGAACTCGCGCGTGGGCTCGTGCATCTTCTGGCCGGTGAAGGCCATGTACTTCCGGTACTGCGAGGCGGAGGTCCCGAAGAACTTGGTGTCGAAGGTGTGCGTGGTGTAGGCGCCCTAGTACAGCTCCAGGTTTTCCTGCCTCGCGCGGCTCTTGTTCAGCCAGGGCTTGTGGTCGCGGTCGACGGGCTTTGGCGTGGCCTGCTCCTGGGTGGCGGTGGGCTCGTCGGAGTTGTTCGGGGTGCGCTCGGCTCCTGCGAAGTTCGGCGCGGTGTCCAGGACTTTGCACTGCAGCGAGGTGACGGGGTGGGTCACCTCTTGGTAGACTGTCCGGGCCTGGGCGATCTTGTACAGGTCCTCTCCGTCCTGCGAGAAGCAGATGGCCTCGAAGCCGTGCACGATCTTGTCTTTGTGCTTCGGGTCTATCCACTCGATCACGGTCTCGTCCTTCACTTTCCGCAGCTTCAGCAGCTCGCAGTCCGCGTGCTGGTAGTTCCTGTTGCAGGGCGCGAACTCCTCCCAGGTCCAGGCGCCGCTGTTCAGCTCGGCCTGGTTGGGCAGCGCGTCTTTGGATTAATACTCCGGCACCAGCATCTGCTCGCAGCTCTTCACCTTGCCGGTGACCTCGAAGTCGCGAATCAGGTCTTGGCCCAGGCACTCGCGTCTGGCGCACTGGCTCAGCAGCTTGATGCAGCCGGCCCTGTTAACCACCGCCTTGTCCTTGAGCACCAGGTTCAGCAGCATCTCGGCCGCGTTCGGGAGCGCCTTCATCTTCAGCTTGTAGCTCTTCTGGTCGAATTGTTGGTATTTTTACTAGTATTTTGAGCCAGTTGAAAATAAAAGTGGAGTGATTCGTTTTTGATTCACCAGTTTACGAACGAATACGGAGGTGCAAAATGATGTTGGCGTTATGAACTGATCAGCAGGTTGACAGTTATATGCTATTTGAGAACTTACACAGCAACCTACTCCTTTCATCGCTATATGAGCTATTGGCATTTGAAGATTATAACCTGATAAAGCTGTCGGTGCAGAATAACCGCCAGCTCCATCAGTTGGCGAATTAATGGAAATTATTTTGTGAAAGAGGTCATTCCAATTTGGGTTAACTCTCATTTGCCCTTTAATATAAATTTAACCTCCCGAATGAGTGATCAAAATAGCCGACTTGCCCGTTTACTCTTTCACGGCCTGGAGGTACTTCGTGAAGCTGCTCTGAATTTCCTCGTTGAACGCAGACTGGCGCCAGTCGTAGGTGAAGCAGAACAGATCCGTTCCCAGAGTGTAATCCAGCTCTTTCCTCAAATAATTAACAAGCGGCGCCATGTAGGCCAGGAAATAGCCGTTTAGAAACTCGAGCACGCTGGACTCGTAGAATCGATCGCAGCCGTCGAACCCGAACTTGCCCGTTTCGACCTCCACTTTCGCGTATTCTTCGATGTAGGACTTGAAGGTGTCCTAATCGTAGTAGCCCCACAAGTAGTTGATCGCCGCTTCACCCTGCATGATCTTCGGGTGGAATTTTTGACAAAACCAAGCACGGATCTTCTGTCCATTTTCTGGGTGGATCACATTTATTTTTGACCCGTAGCAGCCTGGCACTATGATTATTGGTGTTTTCACCATCATTGGAGTGGATATCAATGTATAAATTATATCACTTATATTTTGTTACCATATATGTTTAATGTAAAATATTTTGTGTGAAATAGGACCCACAAGTAATTCGTACTATTAACAGTTATTTAATCTATTAATTCTATATTTGGTCTCATTAATGATCAGTTATAACATTCTATAATTCAAATATTTAAATTTATTAATGAATAAATTGACTTTTATATTTGTAGTAAACTGAACATATGTTTGTGTGTTAGTATTATATGATTATTATGATTGCTATAGGAGTATTATCGAGAATATATTATCAGATAAGCAATAAACTATATGAAATTATAACATACTATTCATTACAAATACCAAGAATTCAAACATTTAATAGATAGCTTATTAACTTGTGATATTCTTGCTTCCAGTATTTCTATTTTACTGTTCATATTGTTTAATAAATTAAGCCACTAGTTAAGTTGAGTAGTGTCATCTTATATTTATTTAATAATTTTTTATTCTTATTAATTATCTAAATTTTTTACAATTTATCGACCAACATCCTTAATATCGTCACTTTCGCTCAGAGCTTCCATCATCATACTTAAAAATGCTGGTGATTATTCTGATGATTAATTTTTCATAACTTTTGATAATCTTGGGGAGCTAAAAACTGAATTTGACTGTATTCTACTCGACTTCATTGGCTAAATCGTAGGTATTTATGGTAGTGAATGATTATTTAGTTTATGTAGTTATAAGACTGGAACCCTTCTATTCATTGTCTGGAGTGGGACTGAATTTTCGCAATATAACCTATTAAATAAGTATTATATATTAATTAACAAATGAACAATGAAGTGATTATCAATTACACTAAATGTATCTCTTTAACGTTAGTATACAATACAGTAGGTATACAACTACAATATCAATATACATAGCCCCAATATACATCAATATATTCTCACTTTCCCTGGGCTTTCTTAACTGCCTCAGTGAATTCGTTCTTCACCCTGTCCATGAGCGCGCTGATTTCGAGCCCTTTCTTATAATACTGCTCAATTTAACCACTAATGCAGTCAAGAACGTTGAACGCTTCGTTGGCGCTCACATTGAAGTAGTTCGCGCTCAGTTTATCGGCTGAAACGGCCGTTTGCGCCTTCGTTCTGAACTTGTTCTCAGAAATTGAAGAAAGTTTCTTCACTATATTTTCATCCGAGAACTGAATCGGGAGCTGTACCAGGGGAACCATTGGGCATGTTGGCATTGCCGTTTCGTCTTGCTTGTCTTTTTCTTTAGGAGGGATTTTTTTGGTGTCGGCGCGGGATATGGGGCGGTCGTCGTCGGCTGAGCGGGTGAGGTTGAGCGTTTCGGGGTCTTTGAGGAGTTCAAGTGGTTTTGGAGTAATCTGGGAGTAGAGGAAGGTGTTGGACTTCGCTTGAACTGGAGCAGTTAGTTGTTTGGGATCGAGCTCGTCCAGATTAAAAAGGACACTGAACTTGTCCATACCGGACTGGAGCAACTTAAGCGACTTCTGCAGATAAAATGACAAAGAATCCTCAATTGAATCGAGCTTGAAAGAATTAAGCTGCTCGTCAGTAAAGACCTTCAGTATTTGACGCACATCGGACTCAACTACTGGCTCTTTGGCCTTGTCCTTCGGATTCTCCTTCTTGGCCGCTTTGGTTTCAACCACGTCAGCAGCTACTTGTTTGTACACCAAATCAAATAACATATTCATCTGCATACTGGCTGAAATGTTCTGATTCAGTTATGGATACAAAGAATACAAAATACCAGGCACCAACAACGCACTTTGCATCAATCTGGCCTAATTTATGAAGCGGTTGATCTCCCTGTTAAATATTTCCTCATGCTGATTCTTAGACTCCTTGTACTGAGTTTCACAGTTATTATTCAAAATAACTGCCTTTTCTGGCATCTGGCTTAAAATCGGGCGCACTTTATCGTAAAGCACGCTAAACTTCTACACATAATCCTTTTTAAGATCTTCAGATACATTCATTTGAGCTATGAATTAATTTTGAACCTCATTCTTATAGAAATCATTCAAATAGAGATTAATATTTTCCAAAAGCTAAGCTATTAAATTATCACGAGTTAAAATCATATTTCTGGTTTCAGAAACTAATTCTCTGTGTTGCTAACCTAATCGTTGTCCCATTGATAATATAGATAGTCCAGCCCAATCTTGTTCAGTTGTACACTCAGACTCCTATTTTAATTAAGACAAATCTAAATTTGGAAACTTTTACAAAATCAACAAATACTCTGTCTAAAATTATGTTAAAATATCAACTTACGATTAATCAGTATAAATACGATTTTTACTTACATATGTTTTTGATGGTTGATATTTAGAGACAGTTTAATACAATTCCTTGAAATCTGGGACTTTATCAAAAGTGATTTTTTCTAATGTGTAAAAATACGCTAAAAATAATGAGAAGTACATATTAAATGCTTTTTAGCGTTACTAGAATTATTCGAAAGCTAATTAATATTTGTGTGGTTGTTTTTGTACAGTTTATAACAAGTCACGATCATACCCTAGCAAATAATAGCAATTTTCCAGTTTTAGACTTGCTTCGCAGAGACGGCTAATTTGTTGAGAACTGTTTTCAATTCGTTTGAAAACCATTTGTTTATTGGCATCTTTTTAAGCCTTTGCTCTTGAGGCACTCATTGTTGAACTTTAAAGCAAATGACTCTTTTCAACTACTAGTTCTTATCTTACAAATAAGTTTTCTAAACTCTTAAAAGTTTCACTAACTGATTCTAAATCCAATTGAATATTAGAAAATCTTCCTACGATTAAAGTACATAATCTATTTGTGTCTCTTTAAGCTAATATTTTCTTTTCATTAATACCTATTTGTGTTCCATTTTATAATTTTATTCCCTCAGTTGTAATATTTATTAGTTTAACAAAAGCATTAACATCTTGCTGGTATCTGCTTATTATGTCTTCTTTAAATAGTGTTAAAGAGGTTATTAAAGAATCATAAATTGCAATACATGGATGAGATACTTAAGGTTCAGCAGTGTTATTCTTTTCTAATATTGGTTTAGGAATATAATTTGATATCAATTAATTATAAGCAGCATCCGCGAATCCGAAATCATAATCAACTTTTTCTGCTCCCCAAACTTTGCCTTATTCTTTAGCTTTTAACAATTCAGATATCATATTATTAATTTTATTGTTTAGTTTTTTAATTAAATCAATAAATCTAAAATTAACTCTGGATAAAAATGCATCTTTAGCATATATTATTTATCTGTGCAATAAATAAGGTTGCTAAAATCCTGGTATTAGTTGATTAATAAATACTTCTTGATAAATATCAACACAAAATCGGAAAGTTGGATGTAACTATCCAAATGAATCTAGTAATTCTATTTTAGTTATTTAGCCATTGACTGGACTAATGGTTATTTTGATGAATTATGAAATTCCTTTTTTCTGCAAGAACGGTTCAATTTAGTTGGCAATAGTTTGTTATTTATCAACTGCATTCAATGCTGGTTTTTTAACGTTACCTTTTGAATCAGGTTTTCTAACAGGTGATTCAATTTTAACTGCAGCAGTATCTGGCTTATTATTTTTAGCATTTTCTATTGAAAACTAGTTAAATCTGGAATCCGCTTGTGTGTATTGTAATTCTATTGCTTATCTTTATCTGGTCATTTTTTCCATGACTCTTTGAGTTATACCGTTTCTTTGAGCAAATTTTACTTCAATTTATTAAACTGTTTATTGAACGTATTTCATTTTATGGTTAAGCAAAGTGAGTGCTAAATTAGCTGAGTCGGCTGCGACTTTCCTTCTGATGTGTTCTCCTTGGTGAACGTAGTATTTTACCATCTGGTAATATTTTACGAGTACTTTTTGCACTTCAACTTTGTACAAATTATTAAATGACGATTATAAAACATTTGCTTGTCCGTGAGTAACTATTCTCGAATCAGTCCAGAATTCTTTGAGTTTGGTAGGTTTTGGTATTTTTGATTCGGTTTCAGCTTATGTGGGTGCTCTCTTGTCTTTTGACGCTGATTTCGGGTCCTTTCTTTTAACGTCGGCTTTGCTTTCAGGTTTTTCGGCTTCTTCGTCGAAGAGGACTTCATTTATTTGCAAACTGAATTGTGCATCAAAATCTGGAACAGTTCTTATTTTTTCAAAGGGCAATAAGTTGTAAACGAGAACTAAAAACGTGTCAGATTGATCAAGTTCTTTGTGTTGTGGAATTTCAACTTTGTTAATAAGTTCAGAAACGTTTTCGGGGAGTGAGGTGATAGTTGGTGGAGTGGGTGGTTAAACCAGCTCTGGCTCCTATTCCTTCTTTCCCTTGTTCCGTTTTTCCCACTCCTTCTTGTCCTTTTGGAATTGCTCGTTTTGCTCCTTAAATGCGTTTTGCTAAATTTCATTCAGTATTTTTAGATAATCAGTTTTCCACTTCTCAATGGAATCAGAGAAATCGTCTATTGAGCGGTTGTAAGCCATACGCGCGCCCTCCTTCTGCATGTATCTTAGAATCGCAAAGTTTATCATCACCCTGAAATCCTTAGAAGCCTTGAGCGAGATCTTGTGCGTTTCCTTCTCACCTAGAATTTCTATTTGCTATGAACCTGGTTCGGCCCACTTCGTGCCAATTGGTACTACTTCGTCCTTTTTGCCCTTGGCTGCCTTGCCATCATTCAACACAAGTTATATGATTTACTGTTTTAACTGTTCTTCATATATCTTGTCACAATTGAAACTAAAACCATGCTCCAACTTGTACTTTTCCTAATCCATATCGGAAAATTTCGGTAAATTACAATACAAACCCTACGCATTCAATTCGTACTTTGGTTAATTTTTAGGATCCTTCCTCACCGGATTACCTTTAGAATCTGGCTTTTTTTCAGTGTCTTTGTTTTTTGCTCCAGTTTTAGAGGGAGAGTTAGGTTGAGATGGGGTTGGCTTTGGTTGCTCCTGCTCCTGCTTCTTAGGCACATCTTTTTCTCTTTCAGAAACTGTTTCGTCAATTTGCTTGATCTTAATTCCATCATTATTCCAATCTACCATTTTATCAGATTTCAATCCAATCCAGTCTACCCAATCGCGTTGTATAGAACAAATCGAAGCAAATTCATAAAGTTATTCAAATAAAGTATCTTTTATACACTTAACAAATTCAGAATCCTGTTCTGCTGTATACTTCAGGATTAATTCAGATCTTTTGTCCATTGAAACTTGCATTGCATCAATTAATTTTTATGCTATTTATGACATTAAAATTGCATCTTCTGTATTCCATATTTTCTAATAATATGTGTCAATTTGAGCTATTGTGTCGTTATAAATTTAAGAGTCTCTTTAAAATCTATTTTCTATTGACTGAGTTAGTTGATCAAAATATAATTGTAACTGTTTGTCTGTCAATGTGGTTTTGATTTTAGTTTTTTCAATTTCTTAAATAATTATTATAAGACCTACTACATAATACGAATTAGCGTGAATTAACTATTTGCTCATAAGTTTTAATTTTTATTCACGCTTATTCCATCTTTCCTTCCAACTTTCTAATATTGTAGTGAGTTGATCTTCACCAGGCATATTAATAGCATTTAAGGCATTAACAGTTTATTGCTTAGCTGACTCTAAATTGCTTGAAACATCCATTAAAGTTTATTCAAATATCTTGACAGACGCTAACGCCAATCCTCTACATTTTTAGAATGTTTCTGCTATTTTAAAAGCATTTTCACGAACACCGCCTGAAATCATTTCTATCATATCGTAAAGATTTGATGCCATTTACTGATGAGATAAATTACAATTACTTATCTGAGCTACAAGTGGGTCTGACCACTCATTTTGAATGATAAAGTCTTTGAAGTCTTTAATTAATTATTTGGCTGCTGATTATCTTCGATTGTACATAACTCTAGAAGCACGGGCTGCAAAATCAGCTTCCATTAGATTGCTTCTTGCAGATGAAGATTCCATTAACAATGTAGTCATATGAAGAACTTAATTTATACCAACATTAATGTTATTTGTTGTTTATAATAAAGCTTCTTTAATTTACTCTTTTGTAAGATTCGCTTTATCCAACTAATTGACTGCTTCTCTGGTTGCGATTTTAACTGCTTCTTTAAGTGCTGATAATCTATTTTAGATTTAAGCAGAAAAATTATCCAAATATTATTTTGTATTTAACGATGTGTTTTCTATAGCTTAAACAAGAGCTTATGGTTTTTTCTCCGTATCATCAACAATTTATTAATATTGAACTTCAAACAATGACAACTGGTATTATATTTATTATCTATCTCTGTTCAAGTCATCATAACATGCAACAATTAACTCATCGGCATACTTTTAGAATCCTTATATTATCTTTTCTTATCTATGTTAAAGGTCAAAAGTGTATGCTTCCAATGTAGTACGATCATCAGTTCTCATTGTTTAATGAAGTACCTATGGCAATTTACCGCTAAAAGATCGTTTAGTTTTTGTTAATGTAGGTGAAGCACTTTGTTTGTTATTAGACAAGAAAGGATCATTTGGCACTGCTATAGTTTTGTCTTCATGAGGTTTTTAAAATGATTTAGCTATAGTTGGAGAATTTGCCCAATTTTTTAGAGTCTCTTGCATAGGTGGAAGCAATTAACTTTTTAGGGGCTGATTTGATGATTCACTTCGTTATTACTCTAAATGCGCACGAAGAGCTTACGAATCACGAGTTTGAGAAAGTGTCATATTTTTGCGGGGTGGAGTGGGTATCGACTATTTTTCTTATATATTTATTTATAAAGCGCAAAACATGATTATTTTATCAAAATCTGCATTTAATCACAAGGATTATTTGTTATATTATTTAAGAATATATTCATAGTCGTCTAATAACTCTAATTTTGTTAAAATTATTCATATATGAAAAAATTAAATAAATAAATAAAATTTTCCACTTCATTGCCGCAAATATGGATACTATAATTTAATACTTTACAGATCCACTTTTAAACAGTGATGCTGAGCGATAAGCGCGTTCAATTATTTGTTTTACCGAACTTCGTTAAAATAAACCCGCATTAATAACTGAAATTCAGGATATTACTAATTTATTGCAAACCATAATTAAAAATCTATAGAACAATTATGCTGTATAATCTGAACCAGTTTAATAATTTTTAGACGAATTTTTATCTGATTTCTAAATAGAACCAACACCACTTCTTATAACAGATTTAAAGATTGAATTAACAGAAAATTAAAAACCAATTTTACTGGTTGAACCATTGATTGAATTATTCTGGATGCTTATCGGAAAGGGTATATTTTATGAATCTCAAGCTGATTTAACGTATATTCCCAAAATTTAAGATTTAATTCAAAGCTATTCGCAGCTATTTTTATAAGTTTTACCATAAATATTGAAACTTAACACAACAGATAAAGTAGGATTAGTAAAAACACTATTGGACTCAATAGCTATCTTGTCAGCTTGCACTTAAATAGATATTGATTTAAATGAATTTACCCATTAGGAATAATGTTTTAATGGTGAAATAATATACAAGCGCGTAGAAAGAGATTTAATAATACCCTATATTTAATAGCAGTGCCTCCCAATCCTTAAATAAGTATTTGACATTTCAAAAGAATTAACAGAAGAAGCTGACATACCATTGAAGGAAGATATTGAACTCACCGTGTTATATTTTGTTAATGGACTTATGGAAGCAATGAACATCAACATTAACGATATACTAGATTAGGTTATATACTTTATTAACTATCCAGCTGTTTCTCGACATGCAATACTATCTCTTGCGATACTTTAATAAGTTAATTGGAAAAAGGCTAAATTTGATGTTAAAGCGTTTGCTGCTGTTGCGTAAAATTCAATATTTAATTCTGGTGGTTTATAAGTTAAATCAGTTCCAACAGTAGAATATTAATTGGCCATTCTTAATATTATAGAATAAATAACAAGAATGCATCCATAAGTTATGAACTTTTTGAGTGCTGATTCAGATGTTCAATTGAAGGAAGAAACAACAGCAGATAACAAAATTAAAACTTAGCTTCTTTGTAATCAAACTGTTGGCCTGAAAACTAAGAATATCACTATTTAAGGTGATAGAATAATTGATTCTGCTACTGATTCGGATGAGGAACCGGTTAAGCCAAAATCTCCTCCAAAATCACCGTAAATTAATAAATATGCAATTGATGATGTTGATTCAGAAGACTTTACTAGCACAAAACCGGTCGAATAACCGCTGACATCAGTGGCGTTAGCGTAGCCAGAAATACCAGTGCGTAAAGCGAATTTTGTTAACGATTTTTTGATTCAGTTATTTAAGGATTATGGCAATAATTAATACCATAGTTCACGTGTTCTTTAAAAGTGCTTAATGGAGGTTAAATAAGAACCTGGTATACTTCGTTAAAATGTAAATGAAGGGCATTCAGTAAATTATATTGAATTAAATAAAACAAGAGTTGCAAAAATGGATGAAAAAATGAAAACGTATACTTCTATAGTGGAAGAGTAGCAGGCAACATTGAAACAAAAAACAGAAAAGATTAAGCTGGCTGGCGAATCTGTGTAAACATATAACAAGCTTACAAAGTTGAATCAGGTTGCTGAAGCAAAAATGAAGACTTTGCATAAAGAGTTGAAAAACGACATAAGAAAAGATCAAATATTTTCGCATGCGTAAGCTTCTATTGTTGATTAAGATTACAAAAAGACGCTTATTGTTGACAAGCATAACTTAAAAACTACATAGTAAGCTTTGAGTGTAATTGACTACAAGTACGAGAGCTTATTTGTTCATTTCAGCTTGAGGATTCTCTGCAATATCTTTTCTGCCTGTAAGTCCTCCCCTTCGAGGCAAATCAGATTTGTTTTGCAGGAGATAAATCAGAAATTCATCGAGGGCACAATTTACTTCATTGACAAGCTTCAGCTCACCCAGCCAGCGCTTGAGCTCATTTATTCCATTTTAACCTTCCCCCATCTGTTATCTAACAACGCTGAGCAGGATTAGTGGCATTAGTTCTTTGAAAACGGTCTTTTGGACCAGATTAACCGGGTTAACTACCAGAAGCAGATTCACGGTGCAGTCTTCATCACACGCCTGTTCGGCGAGAACTGGCAGAAGCTTATTCCGTACGAGAAACTCGAACTCTTGGTTGAGTCTCTGCTTGACTCCTTCGTTTATTTAGTTGATGCGTTATTTGAGTCATCAACACAGCTTTTCATCGCCTCCTTCTCCTCACTGACCATTTTAATATGCGCGTACGCGAATAAGTGCGGTACCATCCTCAAGAAAGCCTCCAAGAACACAATAAGCAAGTTGAATAATAGACTTATTGACATATTCAGGCACGAACGACACCACCAACTCTACACCGCATGTTTACTAACATACGGGCTCTACGGGCTCCCAAAGAACCAATTCGCCGCCCGTTTCTGCTACGACTCGGGCGTGTTCAAGCAAATGTGCGAGCACTTCGTGAACCACTTCAACTCTGAAAGCCAAATACAAAAACTTCAACCAGCTGATATAATCATGATACGAACGTTTAGTGAGATAGCTCAGCACGCAGATAAACAATTAAAAGAATACACATAATCCAGATCGGATCTACAGAAAGCTATATGCAGAGTGTACTAATTGTGGTAGCGCTCAGTACAGATGCGCTGTTACGACTAATACTCAGGTGTAATATTACCAGACTCATAGCTAGCTAGAAACGACGACGTGGTCCCAAGAGGAGATATATTCGAGATAAAAGGAACAAGCGTTCAAAGACCACTCTCACCAGTGCAAAATCACGAAGAAGCACCCAGAAGCGTCCTCAGCCCAGTCAGATCCAGATTCAATCAAGTATCTATGGCAGACTCAATCATGAAAGGAGACTACACAGTAACTTAACCAACTGTTTCCGCTGCCGAAATAAATACAAACGTTGCACCACAATCACACTTTAACCTACCACAAGAATCAAAATACTTGCTCAAGCTGAATCTCACCGCAACAACACTTGCTTTCTTCAGATCACTGTATCCAGATCTCGCAAATCACCAAGGAACACCAAATCCAACACTTGACGTTTCTAAGTTACCAAAAACTGGCAGAATCGAATTAAGACCAGCCAGCGGATAAACACCAGTAATTGGTAAATTACCAGCATTACTTCCAAATCTTAACAAATGCTCTGGAGTTGAAAGTAAGAAGACCGAAGTAACAGTGGTTATGGAAAAATAAGACGCAATGATATTAATGCAAATGTAAGCTCAAGGCATTAAAGAAAGCATCACGCAGTTATAATACGCATTAGAAGGTGATATCGTTGAAGATGACCGCGCCTTTATTAATGAAGCTTTAAGATACATGGATGAACGTATCAGAATACTCATCACAGCCGGGGATATAATATACAATCAGGAAAGAATCGAAAAGGTTGAAATAGAAGCTTAATTCTATCAATGGCAAAAAGTATGATGAAATGAGGTCAAATGTAATTTTATTTTATAATATTGAATTTTGATATGTTATTAACAATAATTATAATATAATGCCACTCCATTTCTTCATGTAAAAATGCCTTTAAAACGTCCTAATTAGAATGTTTAATATGAGCCAACAGTGAAGAAATAACTTATAACAGTTGAAAGAAATGATATTGCATGTCAAGTTCAAACATGCGCTGAATGCTAGGCGCTATCGTTCTATAAGCCATTAATAGTTCAAGATATCCCAATATTACTTTGCGATTCTGAGACAATTATAAATCATCGTAATATCCTCACTTTGGTATCAAATCTTCAGTTAGTTAGTCTTTCATCAATACAAAATGTAGTCGAGCAAAAGAATAAACAAGTAGGAAGATTCATTTCACAGAAAATGGTTTATTCATACCCAGATTAAGTATCAATTCATACAAAAGTTTAACCATATTCCGAAGAAGCTGCTATTAAATCTGTTCAGCAGTATTATCAATCACATATGTAATGTACAGTGTTTTCAATCACCAAAAATAAGATTGATGAGCCAAATAATATATAATTAGATTAATTTTTCACCGAAAATACTCATTCTTTATTGAATCTAGCAATGCCAGTCGATGACTTTTTATCAATGAATATCAAACAAGGTGATACTGAAATGCAAAAGTATGATACTATTTACATGCCTCATTTGAACGGCATCCAAACGTATCTTGATAACAACCAAGTTCTAAAAGGAACATTTAAAGCATATGGTCGTAATCAGCGTGGTGTCGTATTCTGTTCTGGTTTCGTATGCAATATTCCAGATATTTACTGTGTTAACAGAGCCATTGATGGCGATTCTGTGGCCATTAGATTATTCTCAAAGGAAAAAACCGAGCAAGTAATTTCTGAGTCTGAGCTTTACCCATTGGTGAGCAACATTTATGAAGGTCTAGATACTGAGTAAAAGCAGTTTGGTGTGATCGTTGGTATATTGGAGCGTAAGAAGTTCCAGTTTTCTGGCACGTTGAAGAAAAGCTTCGAGTTTAAGCTCGATGAGTAGAAGCTTGTTGTGAATGCTCCCACTGAGTAATTTTTCAACGCAACGTTCATCTCAACCTCCCAAGTTGCTCCGAACTTTATAATAAGATCTTCTCAGGATCTTCATATTTACACTGGCCATCGCATAGTGGCTGAATTGGTTGAGTGGACTGAAAACTCGCTGCTTGGTGTGGTGAGTTTCCGTAGGGATATTGGTGAGATTGGTTAACGTGATGTTGAAGCAGAAACAGTCTTCTTCGAGAGGCAAATCCGCTGCTTTGATTTGGAGAACGACGAGTTACTTAAGGAGCTCCCGACCAAGATTATCGATGATACTCAGTCTCGCCGTGTGGACATGACGGATGCGATGGTGTGCTCTGTGGATCCGCCTGGGTGCAAGGATATCGACGACGCGCTGCACTTCCGCGGTGTGAACGACATGATCTACAACAAGCTCTGGCGCGAACACGTGAACAAGCGTGTGCACTAGTAAGTGCTGTCTCAGGATTAGAAATCTGTAATTACGAATCACTTGAAGCACAACATGTTGAAGGAGGTTGGTGTGCACATCGCCGACGTGACCAACTATGTTAAGTTCGACTCGAAAATTGACTAGGAGGCCCGCAAGCGCGGAACGTCCGTTTACTTAGCTGACCGCAGAATTGACATGCTCCCGAAGCTCCTCACCGAGTGCGTGTGCTCTCTTGTGTCCGACGGCCCCAGATTCTGTTTTTCCGTTTTATTTTTGATGGATCCCTCCGGTTCCGTCCTAACTTATTAATTTGTAAAAACAACCATCATAAACCAGGCCAACCTCACCTACTAGGAGGCCTACAACTTAATTAACGACCCCACCGTTGAAATAAACCCCAAATTCAACGCCCCAGATTTAAAGCAAGCCCTCTCATTCGGGCTGAACGAACTGTTCAGGCTCAGTCAAATAATGAGGAAGTAGAGGTTCGAAAACGGCTCACTGACACTCGAATCGGCCGAAATCGACTTCAAACTGGACGAGAACAAGAACCCAATCGGAGTCCAACAGCACAAAATGATCCCCACAATGTCAATGGTAGAAGAATTCATGCTACTCGCTAACGTGTACGCGGCCAAACTCACCTACGAAACATTCAAATCGTGCGCGGTGCTCAGAAAGCACCCACAGCCAAGCCAAGAGATCTTCGACGACCTGAAAGAAAAACTCAAGCACTACGGAGTGGATATGGACACCAGCAGCTCAATCAGCATCAGAAGCTCAATGGAACACGCTGGACAATACAAGAAAATACTGCAAACACTCGTCACCAGGTGCATGCAACTCGCAAAATACTTCTCGTCCGGTACACTCGCTGAACAAGACTTCTTCCACTACGGACTCGCACTGCCAATTTACACTCACTTCACATCACCAATCAGAAGATACGCTGACGATATGGTACACAGACTGCTAGCGGCTGCTATCGAATTCGAAACACTACCACACATGCTCAACAAAAACGAAGACGTCGAACAAATATGCAGACACTTAAACGACCGCAAAGAAGAAGCTGACAGAGCCGGAAGAGATGCTGACCGCATCTTCGGTGTGCTGTTCATGCTCAGAAAACAACTCAAAGGAGAAGAAATGGAAGTCGAAGGAGAAGTTGTTAACATCGGTAAGAAAGTTGTCTTCTTACTCAGAGACTTCGGCGTTGAAGTCGAAACCAGAGCCACTGAAATCAGCCCTGATAAAATGAGCTGCGTCATAAAAAACAAAACTCTCAAAGTATTCGAAAAAGCACAGGTAAAAGTAGGATTCGACTTCGAGAACCCATGGGATTTTAAACTCAAAGTTGATTTGTTGTGAGAAATTAAATGATAATATTTATAATAGAATTTATATCATTTTCATATCATTTCATATCTTGTGATTTCAGATATTTATGTAACAATCCAATATGAAGGACAAGTTTATTCATCTATAAAGGAGAAACAATTATTACTCGTTGATATATGGGTATTTTATATGTCAACATAACAAGATTATGAATACTCAGTATCAATATAATACAACACTGAATAAGCAAGCATATTTTCAACATTAATTTATATGCAACAATTAATAAGTGAAGCATTTGATGCAACATAAACTCCAAATACAATACCAGTTGTCTACTCAGATATATTACCAATGTATTTTGAATTATAGGTAGATATATATGTTAACACAACACTAGAACGCTTTACGTATCCAAATAATAATGCAGTGTTTATATTTTATTGTTACACGTTTAACAAATAGTTTTAAATTATTATATTATTAAATATTCCTACCCCTTAGAGATTAGAAATTATACCAGCATTATTCATCGCCGATAGCTCACTGTTTTAAATGTCTAAATTACTAACATTTAGTTTACCGTTGATATATCCACTTAATAACCCAGTTCCACTACAAGTGGCTGCGATTAAAACAGAATTTACAATTTTTGAATTAATGAGCACCAATGAAACTTTTAAGTCTCCAATAATTAATCCTAAATACTAATCTGAGAACTATACATTAATATTTTCACATAAAATGGAATTTAAAATTGAAATATAAGTATTAGAACTATTTTAACCTGCTGTTAAACCAGTTACCAAACCAAAATTTCTTAAATTCGTACAGAAAGTTGTAAGGGAATATTTCAATGCATCAAAATTAATATAATTTTCTTATGCAGATTATTTAATACTGAGTAGACCAAGTGTTTGAAAATTTGTTAAGTTTATAAAATGATAAATTTATGATTTATAAATTGTGGTATTAAATATATTTAATGTTCCTAATATTGTATTTTGATATTCATTAGTTAGATTGCGATGTGAGGTATAGTCTAATTCTAACATCAATATTAACATATTTCTGCACTAAATGTTCATAAATAAAACTCCATTAGAAATATCTCCATTATATGTAGATATTTATTTGACTTATATTTTATTTAATAATATGCTTCCAAATGGTAAACAACTATAGCTTCCTATGAGAATACTAGATATGTTGTTTGAAGATGAAACCATAAATAATGAATTTAGAAAACTTACATCAGTATTTTACACATATAGAGAAAATATTGAACATAACTAAGTTAATATTTGTCCAACGAAACGATAATTCTTAATAATTGATGTTTGATTACCATTGTATTATGAAGAACCAAACGTGTTAATGGAACTAAAATTACCATAATTTGTATAAAATTACCCAGTAACTAAGAACGAATTGATGAGTAAATGCGATGTTATATTATTTGATATTATATTAATAGAACATTGAGATATTGCATTAATAGACGCAGAAATAGTTATTTACTTAAGTTCAATATAAGATGTAATATTGCTTCCAAAAATGTTTGCATAGCTATAAGTCGATCCAGTTACTTAGTATTTGCCAGATATTTTCAAATTTCGAATGCTTGATCCATATCCAAAAACTGAAAAATTTGCAATAAATGTTAATTTTTAATTTGGATCAAATATAATTTCTGCGTTATTAGCGATACTTGCACTTGGAAATATGTAGTATTACGTGTATCCATTAATAATTTAACTAGATACCTAAGCAGTTGGTTATATGGTCAACGGAATATTTAAATCGCACAATCCATTGCACAATACTACGTTATTATATTCAGAATACATTCCAGCAACTGATATGTTCGAGGATGTAATATTAAATGATACGTTATTTCCATTACCAACTAATATTCCATTATTCATAGCTGCTATTATACTTCCTGTTATATTAGACAGTAAAATAAATATAAATACATTATTTGCCTCTGCTGTAATTATTCCACATCTTGAGTCGCTATTTGATAAAGTTGTGATATTATAGATAGCAAATACGTATTCAAGAATTATAATTGAACTAAAGCCAGTAACGCCTGATAAGCTTCCAGTTTCGGTTATCATTTGTTATTTGAGTTTACAGTTAATTAGAGATACATTTGTTGAATTCAATGATAAAGTTCCGGCTTCGAAGGAACTTGATCTGTTGAACACGCCATATAGTTGAGAACGTAATATATTAAGTGATTACGTGGTAAAACTGATGAGAACAGATGAAACTGTAGTTGAATTTATTTCAATTTAACAATTATCCAAAACTATATTGGTTGTCCAATAAAACGTAGAATATTTAAATGAATTTATATTAGCCGATATTTTCAGGTTTTTTACAACATAAGTGTATATATAAAAAGAAAATTGTGTACTTTCGTTATAGTTGAACTAAACTATATTTTTGTTACTTACTATCTTTGCCTTTTCACAATAGTTGATAACAGCTCCTCTGCTATTTATTTATCGACGCTCTATAGTTGATTACATTTACTACATTTCCAAAAATACTATTTAAAGATTCATCATTAGTGAAATGGAAAAAATGTGTTCCTAATTAGGAAAGCTCAATTTTTTCATGTCATTACTTATATTTAAACTATATAATGAGATTTTAGAGGTATATAATTTGTAAATATTTTAATATATGTATTATTAATTATTATTATATGTATTCGACAACACTAATAAACATAATGAATATATTGTATACGTATAATGGATACATAACGGCATGATTTAAATTTAAATATATAATCAAAATTATTAATATTATAAACAAAATTCGTTGTAACATTTAAGAATCTTATACCATCGAAATACTAAATAGTGATAAATAGTGTATACATAATGTTTTAATATTGGGCGTATATTTTTCACTGAATAATATTAAAGAAATTCTATTTATGTAAGAGAATACATATATCCCACTCACTTAACTTTCATTTATACTAGCTCGGTCTTCAGACCAGCTCGCATCTCAGAAAGTTGGATGAAGCGAGGAACGAGAAGCGCTACTGAATGAATCCATATGGCGGTCCAAAATAATTATGATAGAAAAATTATTGGTTAATAAGTTTTTTACTATGCATTTATTAATTTATATATCCCACTCACTTAACTTTCGTTTATACTAGTTCGGTCTTCTGTACAGGAACTGTAAGTTCACGCGAATGATCATTAGTTTTAGATACACCTATGTACGTTAGGCGCACCTCCGCAGCCAAGGCAACCAACGACTCGGGTACAAGCATCCAGGGGCGTAACGCGGCTGCTTCGTGCAAGCCGATCTATACGGGAATCCACCTGCGTCGTACCATCTAAATATAAATACATTATTTGCCTTTGAGTTACTCAAGGAGCTTCCGACCAAGATCATCGATGATACTCAGTCTCGACGTGTGGATATGACGGATGCGATGGTGTGCTCTGTGGATCCGCCTGGGTGCAAGGATATCGACGACGCTCTGCACTTCCGTGGTGTGAACGATATGATCTACAACAAGCTCTGGCGTGAGCACGTGAACAAGCGTGTGCACTAGTAAGTGCTGTCTCAGGATTAGAAATCTGTAATTACGAATCACTTGAAGCACAACATGTTGAAGGAGGTTGGTGTGCACATCGCCGACGTGACCAACTATGTTAAGTTCGACTCGAAAATTGACTAGGAGGCCCGCAAGCGCGGAACGTCCGTTTACTTAGCTGACCGCAGAATTGACATGCTCCCGAAGCTCCTCACCGAGTGCGTGTGCTCTCTTGTGTCCGACGGCCCCAGATTCTGTTTTTCCGTTTTATTTTTGATGGATCCTTCCGGATCCGTCCTAACTTATTAATTTGTAAAAACAACCATCATAAATCAGGCCAACCTCACCTACTAGGAGGCCTACAACTTAATTAACGACCCCACCGTTGAAATAAACCCCAAATTCAACGCCCCAGATTTAAAGCAAGCCCTCTCATTCGGGCTGAACGAACTGTTCAGGCTCAGTCAAATAATGAGGAAGTAGAGGTTCGAAAACGGCTCACTGACACTCGAATCGGCCGAAATCGACTTCAAACTGGACGAGAACAAGAACCCAATCGGAGTCCAACAGCACAAAATGATCCCCACAATGTCAATGGTAGAAGAATTCATGCTACTCGCTAACGTGTACGCGGCCAAACTCACCTACGAAACATTCAAATCGTGCGCGGTGCTCAGAAAGCACCCACAGCCAAGCCAAGAGATCTTCGACGACCTGAAAGAAAAACTCAAGCACTACGGAGTGGATATGGACACCAGCAGCTCAATCAGCATCAGAAGCTCAATGGAACACGCTGGACAATACAAGAAAATACTGCAAACACTCGTCACCAGGTGCATGCAACTCGCAAAATACTTCTCGTCCGGTACACTCGCTGAACAAGACTTCTTCCACTACGGACTCGCACTGCCAATTTACACTCACTTCACATCACCAATCAGAAGATACGCTGACGATATGGTACACAGACTGCTAGCGGCTGCTATCGAATTCGAAACACTACCACACATGCTCAACAAAAACGAAGACGTCGAACAAATATGCAGACACTTAAACGACCGCAAAGAAGAAGCTGACAGAGCCGGAAGAGATGCTGACCGCATCTTCGGTGTGCTGTTCATGCTCAGAAAACAACTCAAAGGAGAAGAAATGGAAGTCGAAGGAGAAGTTGTTAACATCGGTAAGAAAGTTGTCTTCTTACTCAGAGACTTCGGCGTTGAAGTCGAAACCAGAGCCACTGAAATCAGCCCTGATAAAATGAGCTGCGTCATAAAAAACAAAACTCTCAAAGTATTCGAAAAAGCACAGGTAAAAGTAGGATTCGACTTCGAGAACCCATGGGATTTTAAACTCAAAGTTGATTTGTTGTGAGAAATTAAATGATAATATTTATAATAGAATTTATATCATTTTCATATCATTTCATATCTTGTGATTTCAGATATTTATGTAACAATCCAATATGAAGGACAAGTTTATTCATCTATAAAGGAGAAACAATTATTACTCGTTGATATATGGGTATTTTATATGTCAACATAACAAGATTATGAATACTCAGTATCAATATAATACAACACTGAATAAGCAAGCATATTTTCAACATTAATTTATATGCAACAATTAATAAGTGAAGCATTTGATGCAACATAAACTCCAAATACAATACCAGTTGTCTACTCAGATATATTACCAATGTATTTTGAATTATAGGTAGATATATATGTTAACACAACACTAGAACGCTTTACGTATCCAAATAATAATGCAGTGTTTATATTTTATTGTTACACGTTTAACAAATAGTTTTAAATTATTATATTATTAAATATTCCTACCCCTTAGAGATTAGAAATTATACCAGCATTATTCATCGCCGATAGCTCACTGTTTTAAATGTCTAAATTACTAACATTTAGTTTACCGTTGATATATCCACTTAATAACCCAGTTCCACTACAAGTGGCTGCGATTAAAACAGAATTTACAATTTTTGAATTAATGAGCACCAATGAAACTTTTAAGTCTCCAATAATTAATCCTAAATACTAATCTGAGAACTATACATTAATATTTTCACATAAAATGGAATTTAAAATTGAAATATAAGTATTAGAACTATTTTAACCTGCTGTTAAACCAGTTACCAAACCAAAATTTCTTAAATTCGTACAGAAAGTTGTAAGGGAATATTTCAATGCATCAAAATTAATATAATTTTCTTATGCAGATTATTTAATACTGAGTAGACCAAGTGTTTGAAAATTTGTTAAGTTTATAAAATGATAAATTTATGATTTATAAATTGTGGTATTAAATATATTTAATGTTCCTAATATTGTATTTTGATATTCATTAGTTAGATTGCGATGTGAGGTATAGTCTAATTCTAACATCAATATTAACATATTTCTGCACTAAATGTTCATAAATAAAACTCCATTAGAAATATCTCCATTATATGTAGATATTTATTTGACTTATATTTTATTTAATAATATGCTTCCAAATGGTAAACAACTATAGCTTCCTATGAGAATACTAGATATGTTGTTTGAAGATGAAACCATAAATAATGAATTTAGAAAACTTACATCAGTATTTTACACATATAGAGAAAATATTGAACATAACTAAGTTAATATTTGTCCAACGAAACGATAATTCTTAATAATTGATGTTTGATTACCATTGTATTATGAAGAACCAAACGTGTTAATGGAACTAAAATTACCATAATTTGTATAAAATTACCCAGTAACTAAGAACGAATTGATGAGTAAATGCGATGTTATATTATTTGATATTATATTAATAGAACATTGAGATATTGCATTAATAGACGCAGAAATAGTTATTTACTTAAGTTCAATATAAGATGTAATATTGCTTCCAAAAATGTTTGCATAGCTATAAGTCGATCCAGTTACTTAGTATTTGCCAGATATTTTCAAATTTCGAATGCTTGATCCATATCCAAAAACTGAAAAATTTGCAATAAATGATAGTTTTTAATTTGGATCAAATATAATTTCTGCGTTATTAGCGATACTTGCACTTGGAAATATGTAATATTACGTGTATCCATTAATAATTTAACTAGATACCTAAGCAGTTGGTTATATGGTCAACGGAATATTTAAATCGCACAATCCATTGCACAATACTACGTTATTATATTCAGAATACATTCCAGCAACTGATATGTTCGAGGATGTAATATTAAATGATACGTTATTTCCATTACCAACTAATATTCCATTATTCATAGCTGCTATTATACTTCCTGTTATATTAGACAGTAAAATAAATATAAATACATTATTTGCCTCTGCTGTAATTATTCCACATCTTGAGTCGCTATTTGATAAAGTTGTGATATTATAGATAGCAAATACGTATTCAAGAATTATAATTGAACTAAAGCCAGTAACGCCTGATAAGCTTCCAGTTTCGGTTATCATTTGTTATTTGAGTTTACAGTTAATTAGAGATACATTTGTTGAATTCAATGATAAAGTTCCGGCTTCGAGGGAACTTGATCTGTTGAACACGCCATATAGTTGAGAACGTAATATATTAAGTGATTACGTGGTAAAACTGATGAGAACAGATGAAACTGTAGTTGAATTTATTTCAATTTAACAATTATCCAAAACTATATTGGTTGTCCAATAAAACGTAGAATATTTAAATGAATTTATATTAGCCGATATTTTCAGGTTTTTTACAACATAAGTGTATATATAAAAAGAAAATTGTGTACTTTCGTTATAGTTGAACTAAACTATATTTTTGTTACTTACTATCTTTGCCTTTTCACAATAGTTGATAACAGCTCCTCTGCTATTTATTTATCGACGCTCTATAGTTGATTACATTTACTACATTTCCAAAAATACTATTTAAAGATTCATCATTAGTGAAATGGAAAAAATGTGTTCCTAATTAGGAAAGCTCAATTTTTTCATGTCATTACTTATATTTAAACTATATAATGAGATTTTAGAGGTATATAATTTGTAAATATTTTAATATATGTATTATTAATTATTATTATATGTATTCGACAACACTAATAAACATAATGAATATATTGTATACGTATAATGGATACATAACGGCATGATTTAAATTTAAATATATAATCAAAATTATTAATATTATAAACAAAATTCGTTGTAACATTTAAGAATCTTATACCATCGAAATACTAAATAGTGATAAATAGTGTATACATAATGTTTTAATATTGGGCGTATATTTTTCACTGAATAATATTAAAGAAATTCTATTTATGTAAGAGAATACATATATCCCACTCACTTAACTTTCATTTATACTAGCTCGGTCTTCAGACCAGCTCGCATCTCAGAAAGTTGGATGAAGCGAGGAACGAGAAGCGCTACTGAATGAATCCATATGGCGGTCCAAAATAATTATGATAGAAAAATTATTGGTTAATAAGTTTTTTACTATGCATTTATTAATTTATATATCCCACTCACTTAACTTTCGTTTATACTAGTTCGGTCTTCTGTACAGGAACTGTAAGTTCACGCGAATGATCATTAGTTTTAGATACACCTATGTACGTTAGGCGCACCTCCGCAGCCAAGGCAACCAACGACTCGGGTACAAGCATCCAGGGGCGTAACGCGGCTGCTTCGTGCAAGCCGATCTATACGGGAATCCACCTGCGTCGTACCATCTGCGTTTCTAAGGAAGCAATGGAGCGGTTTCCGCTTTCCAATCCTGAAGGCTCGTTGATGGCATGCCCTTAGCCATACCGATCCTTGATGATGCCAGCTCAGCACTTTGAACCGGGGGATTTTACCTTCCACAACCGATTTGGCCGAGCTACATCTCAGGAAGTGGGATGCGGCGAGGAACGAGAAGCGCGATCAAATGAACCCATCATCGATCACACTAAACAAAGCTGGTATTTCAGCAATGCCTCTTCAGCTCTAACGTCGAAACGCCAAGCCTAATCGTTCATATTATTAATTTATATTTTAGTTTTCTTCATATATGTATTGTCGATTTTTAATTATAAATATTGCAAAGTTAGTGAAGTTGAAGATATTTAAATTAAAGGCGCGACGCAGGTGGAATAAAAGGTACCTGAAACTGAAATAGAATATATATTCTTATTGATTATTTTCAAAATTCCCGTGTCGCGATCATCTACTTCATACTTATAATATTCATGTTTAGTTAGGTGTAATAATAAAAGTTGAAGAAGAACTATGACTGATACTTTAAGTAAACTAAGTAACAACTTCTTCATTAATATTGAATCATGGACTGAGATAACTTCGTTTTGTTCAGACAGGCACTAGTAGAAAGATCATTTTTTCATTTAGGACAACTAATTTTCCAGCATTGGAACTATGTTGACTTGTACAAGCATTTTTGTTTTCCTAGCCATTTTAGAGATATTTTGTGCTATTTTTGATGATTAAGCTCTACTTCTACATTACGGACTTTTGTTATCGAACCTCACTCATAGTTATCATGTACAGAATAAATATTTGGCAATGGGGTCGTTTTAGGTCCGGAGTGGAAACCTACCTACCCTCCTACCTACCCTGAATTAAGTCAAACATTTCTACCTACCTAATACTAATTATAGACATAAATACATTAAATATTATATATAACCACTTCATTTTTGTTAATGTCATGTATGTTGTACTATGTATTAGATAATGATTTATAAGAACAATTTCTTGTGATCATTCTTCACTAAATTATATATCTCCGCTGGAAAACTATAATATTGTTATAAAATATTGAATTTCTCTAGCTACTTTGTTGATATTCAATCATTTGGTCATATAAGTTCAAATAATTTTATATAATGGTGTTTATTTTTTTAATAAATGAGATATTACAGAGACTCTTTTGTTATTTACAGTTAATTTAGAATTATAACAACATTAGTAACATACAAATTGAAGTGGGTTTAATAGATTAAATATGAATAATAGTTACTATATATCAATATATTAATATTTATTTGATTAATCTAGGGTAGGTAGGTAACTTACACTACGGGGTAGGTAGGTGAGTAGGTAGTTTCCACTCCGGACCTAAAACGACCCCATTGCCAAATATTTAACGTATTTTTTGATAAAATATTAATAAATAAATATAATTTGATGATACACCATCCTATGCTCATCATCTCTGAAATGAATTGAATAACAGACTTCATTGAGATATTTCGATAGCGAAACATAGGCTCTCGCACGACCGTGTTTCCACTTTCAAAACATTCAGCCCGTCATTTATATATATTACTAATAATACGATGACGTATAAAACAATACTATCATTTCTGAAATTCTTAAAAAGAAAGAAATATAAAATCACACATTTATAAACGTTCCACACTAATTATCACTTACATATTAATAATAGGCAGTTGCAGAAGGAGTATCAGTATTTATAATATTACTTGTTAAACAAGCCTTTCGATAATTAGAAAACACACGCCCAACATAACAGCATTATTTGGAATTAGAGCAATAACCGGTAATTTAAGTATAAATATTCTTTTGCATTGAGCACCAAAATACTCCATTCATAATCGGGGCTTATTAGTTCTTGAGTGTTTATATATCAGCGCTTTGAACTGCGTTCACGTTATTAATATTATTTATGATGCCGTTAATTCCAGTTATTGAGCTTTGAATGGTTCTAATATCGTTTTTTGCACCGTCAATTTAGTTTTGTAAGTACTAATTTACTTAATTCAAAGTTGTTGTTAGCTGATTATTCATATTGTACATAGTACTATTCACTGATATAATTTACTACTTTTGAGAATCGAGCTGTTATTTAAAAGTAGTGTTCAAATTTGTAATTGTTTACAATAATTAATTATTCAAAATATTAAGTTATTAATTCGCTGAATTATTAACTCTCTGAATGTCATTACTTAAGTTAGAAAATTATGATTCACTTTAACTTTAAAGAGAAATTAGTGATTTATTAACATTTTAAATTTCAGACATCAGAGAATTACTTTATTATACAATCAGATTCTTAATATTTGTTGTGTTGCGTACTAAATTATCATCTGCAATTTTTTAATTAGCAATAAGTTATATTTAAACTAACGAAAAGTTGTTGAATAAATGTTAATCCAAGTCTATATTACTTTAATTTAAGAATTTGAATTAACTTAGCACATTAATACATGAATTACCACTAAGCAAGTAGTCTTAGTGACATACACAAAACTATCCATCGTATATAAATGGAAATTCACACATTACTGTTTAATTAAATTGGTTAACACCATACAATAATTATTATTGACATAAACCATAAACAACAATGTAATTTTAACTACATATATTTTTACAATCTCTTTCTGGCTCTTATGAAAATTATATTTTTGTTAAGTTGTCAACTATGTTTTAAACATTTGAACATATGCGAAGATTGTTAACACTAATTTGCACATCATCTAGTAATTTAGCAATACATACTGATAATGATGTATTTGAATTAAACTCATACCCAGTAATATTTGTATTGTTAATCTAAAATATAATTTTATTGTTGATAGTTAGTAATATACCACTACTTTAATAGCTACTAAATCTATATTGAATCATGGTTTGTATAATAAATAGATTATTTATGGCCTGTTACATAAGTGAAGTAAGATATTAACCATTTGCCTAAAATATTAGTGAAGAATTTTCAAGCACCAGATCACATTTTTAACATATTAGTGAACCATATACAACAGAAAATTTAATAGTAACATTTATTTATGAATTTGATATTTGTTATTAGTTAGTATTTAATCCAAATACAGCAAAATATGTTATATCATCAATTTACAGAATAATACTTGACTCTTTTACATTGTCATTTAAAATAAATATGTTACTTGATTACTGTGGTAGAATAATATTATCGTTTATATGAATGCTATTCATGTTACGAGATTTTTAACAATAATTATATAAAGTGTTATCAAACATCAAAGAATGCTGACAAATATTATGACTAGTATTATTATTAATGATTTTATTGATTAGTATAGAACATAGTAACTTCATTATAATAAAAATAAAATCCAAAATATCATAATAAGTGACTCACTCAATAGCAAAACCTAATGGAAGGTGAAAATTAAAATATTATTTTGAAATTCAAAATCCAGTAGATAAAATCCAATAGAAATACAGTATTTTAATAGCCTATTTTGAATTGAATGCACCATCATAACTATATTATCCGGTTTTATTATTTTAGTATTTATAAAACGACTCACTTAACTGCAACCTTAGTAACTTCATTATTGTTAAATGATTCAAAATTATTTCTTTTGCGAATAATACCCTATTTCTCTAAACACTACATTTTTTCTGTCAAATAATCAATAAGAAAACATCATTCAAATATTCACATGCCGTTTCTTTTGTGAAGTATAATGCACAATTTACAGTAATCGAGTTGGGACCGAGATTAGTAGGCGGGTTGCAATTAATTGAATGAATTCCTTTTACCTTGGCCGCGAATACTTTAGAAAAAATTTATTAAAATTATGTATCACACTCCAAAATTTCCGCATCAAAAAAAAATGATTATTAATCTTAACTATATCTAGTGATTCATTGATATTGTACGCAAACCAGTGATAAATTCCCCATGAAATCGATCATATGAATCATAATGGCATCAGTTTCGTTTTGTCTTTAATTTGTAATGAGTCATCTGGTAAAATAGAGTTTTTAGTAGAGAACTACTAATACTCAATAAAACTTAACCAACCAAAAGCTTGTTTATTGTCCTTCCTAAACGATGGCGGAAACCCATGTGTTATTCTGTCTGGTTTAAATTTTCTTAGTTAGATCTTAGTTAGATATTAAAAATTGATTTGTGTTTTCCGGCAATTCACAAAAAATTGCAGTACTTTAACAATATAGCAACTGATGAGCTAGAATTCAATATTTATTATTTAATTTGAAGAACAAAGAACTTTTGAAAATAACGAATTTTATCGAATTTTCATTTTTCAGAAACAAATGTTAACGCCTTTAAATTTAATAATAAGAGCTTAAATGACTTGCTGAGCCAATATACTAACTTTAATAAGTATTATATGTTAGTTAGTATCAAAAGAGTTCAAAAGTTTCTTCAAAAGTTTTTTACCACTTCTTTTTATTATATATATTCATTTCGTATTAGAATACAAGGAGCAAAATATAATATTTGATTTTGTGATTTTTATAATGTGATAAATGAAATGAAAGCAGTATTGTGAGAATATTTTACTTTAATATTACGAGAGGTAGTGAACGCATAATATTTATAAAATTTCACTCCTGAATTCCAAAAAAAGTTATAAAATATTACTGTCACAATTTATATACTTTGTATTTATATGCACTAAAGTACGTGGTTATAAAAGTTATAAATTAACTGTTATAAAATAATTCATTCAAATTCATTCGCTTATACAGTTATGGGAGGTGGAATTGCTTTTTCTTGTTTACTATGTGAGTAATTATATATTAAAATATTTTGCCACTTCTAATGCGGATGACAAATTCCAATAAATAATCTCAAGTTGGAGATTATTCATGAACTACTCATTAACACAAGAGGGCCAAAAATATGATTTCGATCGTATTAGACCATAATCGACTATTCAAAGTCGGTATTTAATATTCCAAAAAGGAAAAATAGAAATTACCACATGCAATAAAAGGACGGCAATGACAAAAATAAACGCGGTAGAAGATGTTTAGGGAAGGTCAACTAATTCACTTAACACACTTAGGCAGTTCTGAAGCGTTTGTATTCTCTTCATTTCTGGGTCCAACGGATGAATTCATAAAATATTGTACCAATCTGAACTAGTTATACACTTGTTTAAGATGTCCCTGTGTAATTTCTACGTTTTAGTCAACAAAACTAATTTATGAAAGATTTTATCTCGAAAATATATGGTAGTTAAGCCTGATTGGAGAAAAGAATAAGAGGATCCAATGATTGTATACGGACGCAATATGTAATTTATAACTAGTAGCGCAAGCACTGGACCTGCAGAGGACCTCGGTGTTCATCTTCAACTGGGTCAATCTGAACGATTTTAGGTATTTCTTAATCACGAAAACAATGGAGGACTTTTTCTTTCAATCTCAACCGGGAGCTCAAGATGAAGTATTGGTACTTCGCTTAATTAGAATTATAATTCAGGTAGTTACAGTCGCTTTCATTCTCAATATTCAAATAATGAATGCATTTTTGTTTCTTAAAGAATGGAATCAAGTGGGTTAGTCGGGCCCAGCATTAAATAATATATTGATGCTACTCTAAAACAACAGTTATTTTACTTATGATCTTCCACTTCCATTTCATAATGAGAAATCAATTTTCTTGATTGTTAAATTATACAACGTTAGGTAAAGTTGAAACTTATTATTGAAGTATATACAGAGTTATATACGTTAATTATTGTAGCACAGCTATCCAAGGCTCAACCAGGCCTTGATGTGATTGAAGCACTTTACAAATCAATAGTAAATAGAGTTAATGAGTGTATTGATGAGGAGGGAGAACACACTCATTATTGAGCCGGGCAGTGATATAAGTAAGATTCAAATAATAAACTTCATTCTTCTTCCTAATTCAAAAAAGCATTTCGAGGGCCCACCACTGTACTTGTGTTTTAACAACAATTTTATGTAAGTTACTACATTATGGCATTATTAAGAATTTTAAACTTACATAAATAATAGTGAATGCCAAATTTGTAACTAACACATAAACTAGCGTTAAAATTGATTAATATTTTGTGTTGCTTGTATATTGTAATTCATATTACGTTATAGTTATAGCATCAATTAGCATATTTTCAACATTGAATGCAACTTATATAGCTGGTTTGAGCCCAAGATCAATATTTGTAATTTAGTAGTTTTATTATCCAGAAACATAGTCGAGTTCGAACGTTTTTATAACAGTGCCGTTTTCAAGTGATATTTGAATTGTGAGAGCGTCATTTTCTTCAATCCTGCAGTATTTGTTCTTTTCATTTGCACTTATAACGATATTTGCTATTTATTCCATCTATTTGTAATGCAGCACCGATTCTGCAAAGCACGAGTCCGTTATCTAGGTCACCACGACCGAGTAGTTCGTAACCATCTGCTCATTCGCGTAAAAGTAGAAATTAATGCTTATTTGCAGCTCGCTTACATCAAATTGGCTCAGTAATTTCGTGAGTTCATTACATTTTTGGCCCGGAAAACGAACTGAGCAGGAGCTCTGAACGTGATTTTCGCTGAACAAATAATTAAAAGTTTTTGGAGAAATGAGTCTGAACCAGAACTTATCAGTATTTTTTACGTCATAAAGGGTGAATACGTATTCGGCAACGTATGAAGTAACACCAAGAGAATTTAAAAAGATGTTACTCTGGTCCATAAGGGCACCTTTTGTTTTCCTTGTAATGAAGCCGTCATTCGTTAATTAAATTGATAAAGAATCGTACGCGTTAGCAATTCCAACGAATTTGTAAAAATTCATTGTCGTTTGTGATATTTTGATCAACGGAGTAGTTTCAGATTCATCCGTACTAAAGTACAACTTTATAAATACTTTTTTGACGGATCTAGCTATGCCCGAAGAAGAAGGAATAAAACCATCTGAAATAGCAGGTCTAGATAGTTTAATTCTAATCGCAGCTTAGTTGGACTCATGCTCGTATTACGGGTCAAACACAAGACTTATAGGATCTATAGTCATTGGATCGTGCACTGATACCGTGTTATCATTATACACTAAATATACTTGGGCATAATTTGGGATTTTCATAGTTACTGTATCCGGCATCACTATTGACTCTAAACATGCATATGTTGGATACAATATGGCAACAACCGCTCCGTCTAAAATCTCAACATAAGACTCATTATCGTGGAAGCAATTGGAAGATTTACCTCTCGAAATTCGAACGGAGCCAACTTTCAGATAAGTAATGCGAGTTTTAGACTCTATTATAATCATCCCAGTTTTAGTGTTACGTAAATTCGAGCATTATAAATCATTACAAACCATCGAAATCTACTGAGTTGAATTATAATCATAGGCATAAAGATATATAGAAGGTTCGTAAGTTATTAAGCTATCCAAGTGAATACTCACTTAAACACCGTGAGGAAATAAGCATTGTGGTTCATGCATTGAATTCAGAGTCAGTACTATATTCTTACTATCTTCAAAAATATTTATGTCAGCCTTATTGTCATAACAGTTAAACACTTCTTTTTTCTATGATCTTATTAGTTCATTTAAAACTTGAATTTGTAACAAAATCATAATTGAAACGGGGTGATTTCAATATACTAATTTAATCAAATAACTTGCAAAAACGTGTCAAAAAATAACAAATAGATTTTATTTATGTTAACTAAATTCGAATGTTGACCTAAAATAAAAAAATATAGTATTTCATGTATTACTGCATGTATTATTATTTTGAAAATTTCTGTTTTCTATCTAGACAGTTCATTTAAAACGAAAATTAGACATAGAATCATTAATAAAAAGGAGTGAACCTATATGATACATATAACAATTAAAATAATGTTAACAGCCTATATGCATGATCAACTATTCAACTGTTATTGACCTGGTCATGTTATTAATATTCTAAAATAAATAATAACATGACTCACTCAACAGCAACAATCCAACAATACATCTAAACGCAATAAATAAATATATACTAGTTATTTTAATATAGCCAAGTAAAAATAATATATATTTTAATAATTCTTGTGGTTGATAATATTCCAGTTTATTAAAATGGCTTTCATCTTTGTTTCCAGTCTAAGTGATTCTGCTTGCTCATTTATGTAACAGCTTTAATGTATTTACTGTGGGTACACATATCAATTGCAAAGAATTTCTGGAATCGTTTGGAGTGAAATAAATTAAACATATATTTACTTGATCAATTATAGCAACTTACACCGTGCAAATATTTTTGATTTCAATTTATACAGAAATTATACAGCTCAAAATATACGTTTTTAACAAGTAATGAACCTCGCATTTTGGGCATTTTGCAACTTTGAACAATATATTTATGCTCTTGAAGATATAAGTAAAATTATACATATATAATAATTTTCACACCTCTAACAAGTTCATGTATGCACTACTGCATGAAGAACTAACAATATGATGATAGTTGACAAAAGAAAACATTCGGTTTAGAACTTATATATTCCAGCCACGGAAGTATTCTTTCTGTTTTGTCATATTAGCTTGGATAAATAACTCAAATATGGTCGAAAATATAGTTGGAAAATGCCCAAAATGCGAGGTTCATTACTTGTCGTTTTTAGGCCAAAACAGCCCAAAACCAGAAAAAATACGAAGCTCAAAAATTAATCAATTATAACTTACTGTCAATGCAATCATATATTAAAACAGTTCAATTATCTACAGAAGAAAACTTCCGAAGTTATCATTTATAATAGAGCATACGCAGATTTGAAATATCTGTGCATATAAATTATATGCGCATTAAAATTATATGCACACCACAAAAAACATGTGCATATAAAAAAGTTCTGCATATCTTTACGTATGCGCATATTACTATAAATCTTACACAAATATATATTTACCCACTCCTATCCTATAAATGGACTGAATTCAAAGCTGAAATAAGAATAAAAATATATGATATTAAAATATTTGGTAAATTTCATTTTTGTCCGACGATTCGTTGTTTTCTTTAATAATCAACGTCTTAACTAGACATGTGTGATTTAGTTCATTTTATTTCATTGATTACTATAGTATGAGGTATTCTACTAATTGAACATAAATATTTATCAGAAGAAAGTGAATACAAAAAATACGATCGAATTCATGTTATATTACAAATTTCTAAAGTATTTATACAAAAAATAATTTTAGAATTACAACTACCTTAATAATAACTTTGTTTTATACTTTATTTTGTTAAGTTGTATGTATTGAGCACTATTTTAAATGAATTTATGGCACAGTTTCTATCAAGATTAAAACAATTAAAATTTAGGTTTCATGTTTGGAGTGAATATATTCTATGAATATTCAATATTTATACATAAATCGACTTATAGATGTGTTATATACTAATAATTCAATTATTTATCTATATTTAGAATTTGCGCTCTAATTTAACATCTATATCAACATAGGTTAAATGTTGCTATTATGTATACATTCAATTAATTAAAAGATTAATTATTCACTTTAACAATCTCAAAGCGAAGCAATTTCAAAATGGAGCTCATAATTATTATGAAAAACAAGCATATGCTCTGAAAATACCTTATTTTATAGAAAACTATTATTTATGTATTGAATCAAGCGTTTGACGATGTTTTGATTGGAAACTGGATATTTTATCAGCTGTTTAAGCTAGTCAACGTTTTTCTCATTTATATGTAGTGTATATTAATATTTTATTGGTATATTAATTTTATATATGTAAAAGTTATATACGTCATTTTATATAAGCCAAAACTTATTCTGGCTCGTATATGCAGATCTCAAATATATGCAGATATCGGAGTGTATGCACATATGATTTTTTATTCGCATACATTTTTTACATCAGATTTAAAATATATGCGCATAGTCATTTCATATGCACATATATTTCAGATATGCGTATGCTCTAATAATTATATTAATTCATCTAATTTAAGACACAAAAAGTACCGATTTCAAATTGCTGAAGAAGTGAAGAAAGCGAGTACTTCTTTGTTATATTATGTGTGAACGATTTCATTTCATCTTGATTTTAGAAATTTAAAACTTGAAATATAATTTTTAGTTAAAAAACTGGTAACTTCGGAAGTTATCATCTTTAAAAAATTGAACTGATTCAAAGAATAAAGACAGATGTAGTAAGTAATATTCTATTAATTTTTGAGCACCAGATATTTTCTGTTTTTGAGCTGTTTAGGTCTAAAATCGTTATTTTTTGCATCTATATTTCGAGCTTGAAACGCAGTTGCATTAAACTGCACGGTTGACGTTATCAAAATATATTATAGTATATATTTACAAATTTATTTCACTCCGAACGATCCCAGAAATTCTCTGCAATTGATATGTGTACCCACAGTACTATGTGTGATTTAACATCTTTTTTAATATCAAGTAACTATTCTACTTTATCTTATGGTATGCAATGTAAACATATATACGTAATATTAATAATATTACGTATGTGTGTAGTGGTTTAATTAGTTTTTTACTAAGATTTTAAAAGATTTTAGATCTTAAATAAATGTTGGTGTTTATTGCAAAATATTTAATATACGTGTGCTAAACAAGCATTTGTGTACTCTCTTTCAAATAACCACTTCAAAATGACTTTATTCTCCACATATTCGTAATCTGCTGCTGATATGTCGCTTCTAATGAGGTAATAGGCTCCGATGAAAAATGTAACAATTGGAGATGTTTTAGAGTTGTAGCACGATAATTACACTTTAAAAAGAAAAGTGGTTGAGTAGTATGATGATATAGCAAATCTGAAGAAGGAGTTGCAAACTTCAGCTCAAAATAATATCGAGCTATAAAATCAGAATAATGATTTGTAACAATAAATAAAGAATTTAAAGAGCGATATTTTAAACAACGAGAACTAAGCACGCGAGATAAAGGATTAGAATCAGAAATACCAACTTGAAGCAAAAACATTGATTTAGAATGAGGCTGCGTTGATCTTGGAGTTAAAATAGGTGTAGCTTCAGCTTGAGAACTTGAAGAAGAACAAGGAGAAGTAGAATGTGCTTCTTAAATCTTATTTGGATTAGAAGAAAGTGATAAAGCTCCTTTAATCGCAAATAAAATCAATACAGAAAGACGTAAACGAAACCAGAACGTCAATGCGTGCATTCAGCCCCGACAACAACAATAGGGCGACAACGCCTTTCGGTCTCCGCTCACTCACTGCTATAGACGAGATTTCGTGTTCTGAGAACCAGCCAAACTTCGAGGAAACCATAAAGAACACCGTTGCAGCCTCGCAAGTGATCAAAGAGGAAAACGAAGCGCTCAAAAAGAAATACGACGAGCTGTAAAAGGGCAAGACCGAGTAAGCATAACAGATGGAGCAGAAATTCGCGCACTTCATTGAAAATCTGTCCCCGGACCTGAAAAGCAAATACCAGCCCTCCAGCGACCTCCTCCAAAACATGTTCAACATGCTATCAATACTTTGCGACCAATATATAAATCAGCAAACCACATTTAAATCCAAACAAGCCAAATTCGAGCTGTTCGATGAGTAAACGGAGAAACTTGAAGCAGTTAATTAACAATTGAACGTCGTGAACACAAAACTTCAAGTTCAAGCCGATAAAGCGGACGAAAGATTCAGACAAATTGAAGTCCTCTTCGAAAACGAAAAAGAAACATTCGGGAAGAAAATGCAACAAATGCAACGGGAAAATTTACATTTAAGGCAGTTCATCGAAGAAAATATCGCAAAGTGAATACAAATATGTATTATGAATTTTACGTTTAAATATGTATTTTATTAAGGTAGTGAAGCCAACCAAGAATAAATGAATTTGATCATGAATTGTCATCTTTGAAATAATTCATTCCATCCTTAAATAAGTAAGAATAGAATAGTAAATGATGGTATCTCATATTTATGATATCCAATGAAGAATTTATAACTTATTTAATAAGCAATTCACTAAAACTTTACTTTTAACTCAATTTTTGCATTCATAGTTTAACAGCACTCATCATTAACCCATACTTAATTTATCTGTATAAATACGCGACACACATTAACCTCTCAGCAGCTTTTAACATTTTAACAGCACCAGAATTCAAAATATGAACAACAGTTGCAATTAGAAAACGAGAAGTCATGTAGCAGGTCATGTATGATAATAGACAATACGTTCTCATAACAGTTCCCTCTTTAACAAAGGCATCTACAGTCATAGAATTAACTAAAGTAAATTACTAAATTAACAACATTGTAACAACAAAAAATGAATAATTGCGTTGTGGTAAATATAAAGCCTACACTATTACTGTTGTATACATTATAAATAAAGTTGATAGAAGAATTAGTACAACTTTTTAATCTGGAGTTCTAGGCATTTGAAGCGAAAACTTTTTATCAATTTACCATTTAAATATATATTTGTATATAATACAAACTAATTCATTGGTACGAATACATATGAGTACGTTTTTGATTTACATTATAGTTAACTTTTATTAAATGCCTTCATATTTTATTATAACTAGTAAATAAAAATTACTAAACAAATAAGTGACTAAATAAGAAAATTATGCGCTAACCGGGAGTCGAACCCGGATCAACACCTTGGAAGGGTGCCGTGCTACCGCTGTACCATTAGCGCATATTATTATGTAATAAATTATATGATTATTTTTTATTTAACTTTTATATAAATAAATTGTTTTAAACTTCCATTCCTTGTTCGACTCCTTATTTACTGTACTCATATCTAGTATATAAGTTCTATTGATTCTATAAGTCTTATTTTTCAATTTTTATTACTGCACTTAAATTTTTAATTTTTATATGTATAACTTTTTATATGTATATGTATAACATATCGATTATTATATAATCAATTCACTAAAGTAACTGTCATTTAACATTTGTTACATGATTTTTATTCATTTTTTGAGTGGAGGTAAATAAAACATGCTTTGTTAAACTTATGTTTAAGATGATGACGATGCATTTTCTTATGTTTTTTATGGAGCTGAAAAGTCCCGGTTTTTATAAACTTTAACTGGTTACACAAATGATTCTGCTTATTCAATTTGAAATCTACTTTGGGGAAGTAGTTACTGTATATTATGGAAATCAACTTTTGCAGATTGTGGTGGCATGCTTCTTGATTTTTTATGTTTCTTTTATTTACGTAATAGCGGTGTCTTTGGAACGTCTTAGGGTGCGACATCAAGTTCCATATCAGGGTGTGGTTGTTTGATTAATTGATTGGAAAACGGTAAAGTGCTAGGTTTTTCTTCAAAAATGTACTATACTTTGTGTCACTTCACATAATGCAAATTGAAGTTTCGTTTAAAAACGACAAGAAGAAGGTTGAGATAGTTGACCAGATGCAGTCCAGTGAGTTTATGGCGAATGTCGCCAAGGCTTTCAAGTAAAAGCCTTCTCGCACCAGAATACAGGTTGAATCTTCTGACGCGAAGAAGATATATTTGACTCCTGCGAAACCTTTGTCTGCTCAGGTCAGCGAGAATACTCGTTTGGTCTTGAAGTATGTTGGCCCGCAGATCAACTATCGCACCGTATTCATTCTCGAGTACCTTGGTCCTATTACAGTTATGGGAGGTGGAATTGCTTTTTCTTGTTTACTATGTGAGTAATTATATATTAAAATATTTTGCCACTTCTAATGCGGATGACAAATTCCAATAAATAATCTCAAGTTGGAGATTATTCATGAACTACTCATTAACACAAGAGGGCCAAAAATATGATTTCGATCGTATTAGACCATAATCGACTATTCAAAGTCGGTATTTAATATTCCAAAAAGGAAAAATAGAAATTACCACATGCAATAAAAGGACGGCAATGACAAAAATAAACGCGGTAGAAGATGTTTAGGGAAGGTCAACTAATTCACTTAACAAACTTAGGCAGTTCTGAAGCGTTTGTATTCTCTTCATTTCTGGGTCCAACGGATGAATTCATAAAATATTGCACCAATCTGAACTAGTTATATCACTTGTTTAAGATGTCCCTGTGTAATTTCTACGTTTTAGTCAACAAAACTAATTTATGAAAGATTTTATCTCGAAAATATATGGTAGTTAAGCCTGATTGGAGAAAAGAATAAGAGGATCCAACAATTGGTGTACGGACGCGACATGTAATTTATAACTAGTAGCGCAAGCACTGGACCTACAGAGGACCTCCATATTCATCTTCACCTGGGTCAATCTGAACGATTTTAGGTATTTCTTAATCACGAAAAACAATGGAGGACTTTTTCTTTCAATCTCAACCGGGAGCTCAAGATGAAGTATTGGTACTTCGCTTAATTAGAATTATAATTCAGGTAGTTACAGTCGCTTTCATTCTCAATATTCAAATAATGAATGCCTTTTTGTTTCTTGAAGAATGGAATCAAGTGGGTTAGTCGGGCCCAGCATTAAATAATATATTGATGCTACTCTAAAACAACAGTTATTTTACTTATGATCTTCCACTTCCATTTCATAATGAGAAATCAATTTTCTTGATTGTTAAATTATACAACGTTAGGTAAAGTTGAAACTTATTATTGAAGTATATACAGAGTTATATACGTTAATTATTGTAGCACAGCTATCCAAGGCTCAACCAGGCCTTGATGTGATTGAAGCACTTTACAAATCAATAGTAAATAGAGTTAATGAGTGTATTGATGAGGAGGGAGAACACACTCATTATTGAGCCGGGCAGTGATATAAGTAAGATTCAAATAATAAACTTCATTCTTCTTCCTAATTCAAAAAAGCATTTCGAGGGCCCACCACTGTATTATCTGGCTTTTGGTTGCTCCTTTAAGGTCCATTGCCTCTGTTATGTGGCTCTTCCACTACGTGAAGCGCGAATTGGAGACCCTCTTTGTGCACCAGTTCTCTAACGACACCATGCCCATCCGCAACGTGTTCAAGAATTGCTCCTACTACTGGGGTTTCGCCCTCATCAACGCAATTAACTCACCTGTTGCCTGGTTCGCCCCAGCTCAGTACTTCATTTTTGACCGGGAAATCGTCCTCCCCGTTTCAATTGATAAGTTCCTCCCCATTGTCTTCTTCTTCCTTTCAGAGTTTATGAACTTCAAAACGCATTTAATTTTGAAGAACCTGAGACCAAAGAACAGCAGAGAGTACGTTAACCCATAACACCCACTGTTCAGACAGGTCGCCTGCCCCAACTACGGCTTTGAAGTTTTATCTTGGGTCTTCTTCAGCGTTTACTGCAAGACTGTGAGCTCAGTTGCCTTCACCATCGCCGGATTAATCCAAATCTGGGCATGGGCCGGAGACAAGAAGAAGAAACTTTACAAAGTATTCGGTAACGAAGGAAAGAGAAAGTGGAGACTCGTCTGGGGTTTGATATGAAAAATAATTTTCTCTTTTGTTATTTGTGACACTAAATAAAAGACACTAAAATACAGGTGTAATACAGGTTTGCAGAATATATACGATGTATATATTCTCGATGTATCATCCTTGAATAATATATAATTTAAATTTTTAATGACACTAAATGTGATTTTAACACTAGTTAAAGCCTAAAATTATGTTTTTGTATTAATGTTATGATGTGATTCACTCCAAATGCATATTAAAATAAATTTGGTTGGATCCTTTGTAACGGTACAAATCTCAGAAGAAGATACCGTCGCTGATGTAATTAAACGTATATTAGTTAAAAGAGAAATACCAGAATAATATTATGTTGTATGCTCATTAATAGAAAAGTAGTTTGGTGATTACGGAGAATTACTTCAACATTCTGCTAAAATTGCTCCTTATGTCTCATGTTATTTAAAATTCTAAATAATAAGACTATTTTAATCAGACGAAATGTACTTAGTAAATGACTAATTTTTATAATTAGCTTAACAACAAATTCACCGTCTTATTCGATATAATTTATGGTTGTGTTCGTACTAAATAGCGTGTTAGTTAGCAACATGTTAATGTTATATAAATTTCGGTAGTTATAAATAATAGAAACACGGGTTTTTAACCAACGTAATGTCTGCTTTGGTATCTAAGTAACATTTGACTGCTAATTAAAATGCACAGTAAGATATTTTAACACAATGGAAATTATTGGGGAAATCTATTAATCCATTAGCATTATATCTATAAATTAGTTCGAATTTGCATTAATTTGGCACCTAAATACTAGAATGCACACTCATTAGCTCAAATATTGAGTATATGGGCGTTAAATGCCTTTTATCTATTAGTCCATTCAGAACAGTAGTGATAAGTTCGGAATGCACACTGTTATACTGTGATTTGAATGAAGTTTAAATTGTTATTGATGCCAATGATCAACGATTCAAACTGATCGGTACGTAAGAATTCGAATTTCAATCCGCCAACATTAAAAAATTTATTTAAGTTATTTAGTTCCTCAAGGACTCATCCAGAGATTATAAATTTATTTAAAAAGAACCAAGTATATAAACACAGTTCATAGAATGTTCAGATGTTTCCAATACAGGTTCTGTTGTAGTTTATGATGATCAAAGTTCTGATTATTGATTTAAGTGATTATTCTATTAATAGCAATATAATATTTTAATTAGTAATGATCTTTTTATCAATTTCCACCTCTTAACATGTTTCCAACAGTAATTTCTTCCGAATGGCTGATCGAAAATATAAATCAATAAGATATTAGAATATTTGATGTTTCGTTCTTTGAAAATGAAACTATAGAGAAAGCCAAACATCTCTTTGCTAAAGAGCATATCAAAAATTCAACTCAGCTGCTTTTAAGAGGCCGTGATCTTTCTATGCAATTTTTCACGAAAATTCCAAAAGCCTCAACGTTTACACAACTTGCAACACAATAAGGATTTTCGCGCGGAATTCACGCAATACTTTATGATAGAGATGGACGTTCAGCTGTACGTGTATGGTGGTTATTCTAATATTTTTCGCATGTGCGTGTATCAATTTTGTAAGGCGGAATGACAGCATGGAAAGCCAAAAATCTTCCAATGGAAGAACGTAAAATTGCTAAATTGGCTGAAGTTCCTGTTACAGCTTTTGCAGCATAACCAAGACCTGATTTAATAGTTGAACCAGTAGAATTAGCTTAATTTTTGGCATCAAACAAAATATTAATGCCAGAGGAACTACCATAGTATCTTGAGTCAATACGATAATATGAACGTGTTGTGGACCAAAAATAAATATTAAATTAACTTGATATGGTAGATATATAAGGCTAAGTTAAAAAGAAAGCTGTATTTGAATAAATTATTGATGCACGCTCAGACTAAAATAAAAAATTGATTCCGGGTTCAATACAATTAAATTATGAATTATTCTACAAAGATGGTATGATTTTAACCGATATACTAAGAATTAAATCTATTTTTAGAGAACGTATGGTAACAATTGACAGACCAGTTCTTGTTGTTGGTGATGACGGGTTTGATTATTCACTGATAGCGCTAATTTGCTTTTTATATTCTGGCAGAGGCATAAATGGTATTTAAGTGTTAAAAGGATCAATTTCTGGGTTCTTTGATGGCTAATTAGAAATGAGTCAAAGTTTGGCGGCACAACCAGGTTCCATGCTTAGATCAACTGAAGACTTGAATTTAAGTGGGTCGTTTAAAGACCAATGAGTTATTTTATTTTTCAATCATATTTAATTCTACCAATACCAATTTATACTACGTATTTGTGTTTGTAAAGTACATTAATCTATATTATTACTAGATTATACAGTGAATTATATATTTTAAAATTTACAACTATATTTGACCGAATCTTTTTAATAATTGACTGACTTTCCATTTTGGATATTGATAAATTAATATTGATGAATTTGCAATAGGTCAATGTACTCCACTTCTCGGTAAGAATGATGTGCATTATAAAAAGATTAGGCATTATGCGGTAAGCGTAGAGGATGGCATATGAAAGAAATAATAATATGTTAGAAGTATTTGATGAAAGAAACAAATTTTGTATCGATTTAGACAACGCTAGTATCGATAATGATTAATCTCACGAAATCGTTACAGATGTGCGCCAAAATATTCAAGTATACATCCCATTTGACCAAGAATCGATTTGCAATGACATCAATGAAGATGAAGAAGAAATAGTATTAACCTTTTCTCAATTAACATAAACATAATCTTATTAATAATCACTTCCTTGTGATGGCATGCGTACAAAGAGTTGTGCGCTTTTTGACAATTTGCAGTGATTACTTTATGTTTGATTATTTATAGTTTTGTTTTATCTGAAAATATCTTAAACAATCACAAATTTTTTCTATTTTTTTATTTATTTTATAACTTTAATTTTAATAATATTTTCACTCTAATAACATAGATATAGATAGATATAATGAATAAAAATAAGCCTAAGCTGAAGTGGAACTAAGCTGAAATACCATTCCTAAGATGCGGCTCGGCTAAATAGGTTGCAGAAGGTAAAATCCCCTGGTTCAAATTGCTGAGCTGCCGTCAGGATCGGTATGGTCAAGGGCGGGCCATCAACGAGCCTTCAGGATTGGAAAGCGGCAACCGCTCAATTTCTTCCTTAGAAACTCAGATGGTACGACGCAGGTGGATTCCCGTATAGATCGGCTTGAACGAAGAGCCGCGTTACGCTTGTACCAGAATCGTCGGTTGCCTTGGCTGCGGAGGTGTGCCTAAAATATATAAGGGTGGATCTAAAACTAATGATCATTCGCGTAAACTTACAGTTCCTGTAGTTACAGTTCCCGAAGATCGAACTATAAACGAAAGTTAAGTGAGTGGGATATATATTTAATAAGTGAAACGCTTAAAATTGAATATTATAAAAGTGAGTTTAATATAATTAATAAGTAAGATAAAATTAAACGTTCAAATGTATGCCCCTTATATTTACTTTAGTTTGGTACTTGAACTAACATTACAACTGAAGTAACATTATTATATCATTATACCTCAGTAGTTTTCTTTTTATTTATTATTTAGTAAGTAAACATTTAATTAGATATTTTCTAAACAATGTTTTTAATGTTTATTCCAAAGTTTAATAAATATTTTTAATGGACATTAACAGTTTTTCGATTCGATGTTGTTAAAACATAAATATTTGTACAGCGTTTTAATAGACTGTCTGAATCTAATTCATTGATTAATTTTGATAATTTGTATTACCAATAAATAAATTATTTTATCAAAAATTATTAAATATTTCGTTAATTTATCATTCTGTACATTCAGTCAATCGTTATTTTTCACACCAAGAATATGAACATTCATCTGTTCACTGATGCGCTTTATTAATATTTGCTTTCCATAAATATTTCACTTACAAAAGAAGCTGTATTAATTTAACAGCTAATCAATTCCATGGATAAAGGCGCTAAAAGAGGAATATGGGAACACGTTGGAAAGATCCTTAGTGTGAGTGGCAAAGCTGCGCACAACTACTACCACAACACCTGGTCGGCTCAGTTTTTTGATAGTTTGACGTCTTACAGGACATTTATCAAACGGATGGTGTTAGATAACCCTCACATAAGCAACCAAGACTTGATCCAAAAGTTTTTGAACATGTTTCCTGATAAGAACTTTTCAAAGCATAACTTATAGCAAATAGTGTACATACAGAAGCAACGATTGGGATTTTCGTAAAATTCTGATAATACATCGTCATAAGTAGATTCATGTACCAATAATGGTTTTTCTGTAGATATTTCAGATTGTGTGCGATTTTTAGATGCTGTTTCGATGTGATAGTTTGTTGAAAATATATGAAAATATTAAAGTTTGATCATTAATTTTTGAAGCTTTTCTATGAATTCTAATCTGGAATTAATTTACATACAACATTCAAATGGCCCAAAACAAACATTATTCTGATCAGTACCTATTTTATTGATTATAAATACTAGGTCGAGAATTTACTCAAACGCAGAACTGAAAAATCATACTGTTCGTTTGAGTTTCCTTTCTGACATTGCATTCCCACCTTCAATGTTTGCCAACATAAAATTATAAGAACAATTTGATCAAGCTGATAAAAATTAAGAAGGTCCATAAAAAATAATGAATAAATATTCAAAGTGAGAACAAAAGTTATTATTTAAATAATTTCTTAATATTTAGCATTTAATATTATAAAGGAACCCACTTCATCCAAATGAAAGTATAAGGCAATGTGTAAATACAGGCTCACAGTAAATACCAGCTAAAACCTTCATTTAGAACCATATATTCCCAACATGGGGGTAATATAGTGTTATATTAAATTATATAATTATATAATTCATATTGTTTTAATTATGTTAGAAGAATTATGTAAATAATGAAATAATACACTTGATAAAAGCTCTATGCTTGTTATTATTATCTTAATGTCATAATAATGCGTCGTAACAATTTATATTGCCATATACTCCAAAACGTCTTTTCGTTTTTGTTGAACGTAAAATCACAAAAAAGATGCTTTTAAAACGTATATTTCTAGGCGAACGAACGATAAAGATGGGAATTTCCCATCTTCAATGTTCAATATTGTTCATTCAATATATCGTTCAATTCTTACTTAAAAGAAGACTTTGGATGCTCTGTGGATCTTTTTGTTAAAATAAGAACGGTTCTTGTCAATTGGGTGGATATTTACAAATATATTCCCCCAAATTCTATAATTAAATTAATCAATTTAGTCATTTTGTATCATTTTGTTGAACCTCTGAATGTTCATTATTCTTTTCTCACCCGTTTTTTCACTTGAGGAACTGGATGTGCCTGAATTTCGCCTTCTTTTTGTTCTTAATTTTCTCAATTTCTTCAACGACGACTTCAGCGAATATTTTGTCGCCCACGAACGCGTTCAGTTTCGCCGTTTTCACGATTTTACTCGTCAAGAGTTTTATCTCCTTCGAGTTATCGGACAAATCGCTCTCCTCCTGTTGAATTGGAGCTTGAACGGCTTATTTCATTATTTGCTCGGTTACCCTCTCCTCATCTGACAATAGAGAGTAGTTTATTTCTGAGGTGTATTGTAGATTGATCTGGTCGTGGAAGTGGCGCAACTTGGACTCGATCTTGGCCACGTTTTTGTCGTCCATTTTAAAATTGAGCTGGAATAATTTGTTAATGCAAAATGAGAGCTGAATAAAATTACAATAAGGTAAAACATGCAATAATACTACTTTTCACCTCTAAGGATCAAAAAAGTGATTGCAGTGACATATTCAACTGCAATATGTTCTGATCATGCTCAATCGTTACATCATCATTAAACCCCACAGATTTGCTCAAATTGTCACAATATTTTTATGAAATGATATTTGGACTAGTCTTGTTAATTTTTATATGCTTCAATTTCCTCAATAAATTACTTAGTTCGGCTTCCGGTACTATAATTACAATATTATTGTGAGAAATATCAATTGATAGGGCGTTAGAAGGAAGAAAACCTATTACAATATTTGTAACCTTCTGGATTGTCTATTCTTTAAAAGGCTTTAGTTCAATAATTACCTGAACATAAATCGGAGTCTTCAAGTTAGTAATACCGATTTCTTCATCTTTAGATTCTGACAAAACAGCATATTTCCCACTTTCTTCTTATACTTTTGTTTCAAATGTGTTAGGCACGTTTTATTCTTCAATTTTTAAAACGGTGTTAAAAGTATTTTAGTTTATTACTTTATCTTAATTCATATCAAAATATAATTTTGTTTGCTAAATTCTTTTGAATATTAATTTACGGGTATTTATCTATGAATTTTGATATGGAGGCTTAGATATTGAACCCTACATGAAAAATTATAAATGATGTGAAAAAGTTTACAAAAAGTTTACAATAGATTCATTTACTGAATGCTCCCGTAAAGTGACATACTGGCACTTTCATTTAATAATCGTATCTTCGAATTTTAAAATGTCTTTTATGATACATATCGTTTATAGTCTGATTTTAAAAATAGAATATTGCCAACAAAGAAAAAGAAAGATTTAGATAACAAAGCTTTCAAATTGGGATTATCTTAGAAAGAATAAAATTTTTTAATAAATATTAGAACCTAAGTATTTCGATTATTTTCACTTATTACCAACAAGTGTTTCACCTTCATTATCTTGCAACTTATCTTTATTCATCTGTTTCTTGTGCTTCATGAAAAAGAAAACTAGGACAGCAATTCCCACAACGACTATGGCAACCACCACGACGACCCAGATGATCCACTAGTTGTTCTTTTTCTATTTGCTTCCCCAAACTTTAACTTGGAACTCCAGGTGGCCAAAATTCTGAGACTGAACTAGAAAGTTCCTTTCAGTGATGTTGAACTTTCCAGTTTGAATCAAAGGTTATTTGCATATGATATTATCTGGGTACTCGAAGTAGTCTGTGAAGCAAAGTTAAACTCCTGTGCTGATGTCAAGCACCTCAAAGTATGCGTCTTAGGGTATTTTGTCAGCAAACTGATAGTGAAGAGGAGTATTGGCCTGGATTTGGATGTCCTAATGCGAATTTACGTCAATCACGTATACATCCACTATTTCAGCTTTGATTAAACTATTACTATCGTTGAACTGCTCAATAGTATAGTAAATGTAATCTTTATTATAATCGTACTCTGTAATATCAATATTATCCTCAATTATACTTCCATTTTCTGACTCAGAAAATTTACAATCAAACCAGATTATATTCATCAAATTGGGAGCCGAACAAACCCAAACCATGAAACTGGCTTATGAATTTATTTCAAATTTAACTCTCTTATTTACACCGGGAACCTATTTATGAACGAAAAATGTTTTTTCTGGATATTCTTTGGTAAGCGAATATGTTTGAGCGTCAAACTGATGAACAGCTGATGCGACAAATCTCATTTTCGTTTCGAACGTGCTTGTAACATTAATGTAAACATATTCTTAATTTTAATTTTACTATAATGTTAAGTCAACAGCAAAAGAAATGAATATATCTAATTCTTTATAAACAGCATAGTTTGTCTTGTTGTCTAAAGAGTTGAAAAATATAAAATTTCCATTTTCTATTGCAGACATAGCCTGGAATGCAAACTGTGAATATATAACTGTTTAACCATTAACTGTGATAGCTGGTGGCACTTTAATACCAACAATAATACTCTATGTTGCTTTAAGAGTAATATTTTAGTCCTGTTGATTGATTAAAATAACATCAGCATGAGTCTCATCTGTAAATTCTGAAGTAGAAAGCAAAATTGCGAAATACAAGTTGAACATTGGAGTGAATAAAACATACTTATATTTTATGTTTTCTCTTCATTCATAGTATATTACTTCAGTAATTCAATTTGTGATTGTTATCTTACTCGATCTTGTAGTGTTGTGTCACTGTTGTCTTTGTCAAATACTTCTTACAAATTTAAATAATACCGTATAAATAAAGAATATTAATGATGCATATACTTTATTGAAATTTGGATACAATAAATCAAAAATTTAAAAATGTATTTTCAATAAATAGCCTACAGTTATTAAATCATATAACTCGCTTGTTTTTGAGTTCTATTTGTTGTTTTAATATTTTTGTTATATTTTAATATTTTCCATTTCTCTTCAATAGAAGTTTGATGATACTAAACATGAGATACTAAACTAAATATAAAATACTACATAACCTCGTTCTCAAGGGGGTAGCCTTTTCACTTATAAGGGGGTTACCATTTTCAACCCCCTTATATGTGAAATGTATCCAAAATGTATCTAAAAATATTGTTGAATTTGAAGGGTTTACAGTCAAAAAACGGGATTAAAACACATGAAATTTGTCACTCGCTTATAAGGGGGTAACTTCATGTCCAACCCCCTTGTAAGCGAGTTGACCTACCCCCTTATAAGCGAAAATGCTACCCCCTTCTGAATGAGGTTATGTAGTAATAATATGAGTTATCATTTTTTTTGTATTAAATTTTATCATACATTCATTGTATTAGCTGTTTAAACCTCAAATAGATACATGAAATATCATGAAATAGTATATACGTTTAGGTGTGATTCGACTTAGTTATTTGTTAATAATTTGTTATTGTAAAATATTATACTAATTTTATATATATTCGCTCCAATGACAATTGAATTATTGTATATTGGATCTCCTCAACCAAACAGATATAGCAACGGCTAATATGGTACTATGTGTACTGCATTTTATACTGTATATAGTAAAGTTCCAATTGAGTATTCGAATATAATAGTACAGCTTAATGGATATATAATTGATCCAAAAAATTATAGCAAGAGTATTCAAGTATTAAGGCATGAAATATAGTAAATTTACACTGGATTTGCAAATATGGACTCGAAGTTGTTCAATTATTTCAAAAATACGGTTGTTTTAAACCATTTTGAGGACAAGTTCTTTGAATTTTCTTTAAGTTTTACAGATCTAAGTTACAGATCTACTAATACCCAGTATTTTGATAATAAAAATAATTACATAATTCCAGATACTAATATTATATTTTTTGAGAATGATGCGGCTCATATTGTTCGTAATGGAATACATTGCTTCTTTGGAATAGTAAAAGTAAAAAATATCTCTTTTGAAAAGCACATATCAATTCACTACACCACAAATAAATGGGAAACGTAAAATAGAATTGAAGCGGTTCATCATTTTATGAACGAATTCAAGTTCTACATTCCAATATAAAATATAAAGCAGGAACTAGAACTGGCAATTCAATACAAAACGGACTCCGAGACATTTTGGCTCAATAACAATAAAATAAACTTCAAGTACCAAATAGAAAAGATAAAATTAGTAGATTTGTACCGTCAAGCGATTAACAATTCGGAACCTAATATTATGGAATTCATTACAGATTTAATAACTTCAATGAACGAAGAAAAAATGAACACACTCCAACACATTTAACACACTTTTTAAGTATCTTAGGCCAGATTACAAATAAATATTGCGCAATATTAAGAAAAATGCATTCATATTCTAAATATACTCGAATCAGGCGCTAGTTAGTGAATGTCTATTGTATATATTGTATATATTGTATTTTACATTAAATATACTGTACATTATAAATACAGTATCCCACTCTCTTCACTTTCGTTTATACACGGTTCATTTACATTATATATTTACTTCATTGAGACGGCACAAACAGACTTCATTGAGATATTTCGAAAGCGAAAATGTTAGAACGGTTCTATAACTCGGGCTCAACCTGTTATATATTTTAACTCAGCGATGCTTTTTGTGTAATATAATATTTGTCATATCATACACATTCACCATATCATTCACTGTACATATAGATACAAATTTAAATATAATTGTTTAATAAATATTTAAAAATAATTAAATTTTATTATCATTATAAATCAATAGAACACTATAAATATAACTCAACATTATGAGATTATTATAATTAATTCTAGGTTACATGTGTAAATATTTCAACTCTACAAGGATTAGGGTTATGCCTTATGTCTATGGCATAATTATAAAACCAAAATGGGAGATTTTGAATCTCTACAATACAATCCTATCGGCTTGTAGGCTTACTGTGAACTCGTGATTGTATTGTTGACTGAATAGCGGTCTGAAGTCTTGTTACTAATTTAGAGACATTTTTATTGTTTAATGAAATATATCTTTTTGAAGGAACGAATGTTAATTCAACACTCTAAACTATTTTTAGATCAGATGCAAAATTCGCGTATTCATTTGGTATCCAGGAAGTCATGTTATTCTAGTTCATCAGAAAGTCTGAATATAGTTTTTATTGCACAAAAAGTGTAAACGAACGATAATAATACTACACGGGTTGAAACTAAATATATCTGAATAAATTCGTTTAATGTTCATCTTCTAATAAATTAATAATTCTCAGGCAGTCTACGACACTTATATTCTTTTCATCAAATATTAAATTTACTTTCTGAAGACATAACTGTATTTTTATTATATCTACATATTTTTATTATGAGTGTGTGAAATAATTTTATTTTGGTTGTTAAAGTAGTTTAATAGTGTTTAAATCAATATTCGCCTATACTTTTTGATTTATTCTTTACACATATTCACCATATTCCTGAAATTATTTATTGAAATTATAGTTCGATTCCAGTTTAATACATTTTATTAACAATATAATTAATACTATGAAAAGACTTTATGATATAATTATTACATATATAAAATTTTTGAACTTTAATTACACGTTATAATCATGCATAAACTAGAATCTAACTATTTTCTGTGGAATTTTGCCTCTTCGTATTAGATTTGGATATATTTTATCTAAAACAGTTATGTTTTAAGGTATATTTTTTAGATGTTGTGATAAATTAAATTACTGCTATTATTCTAAAGTAATTTGTGGACTCCTAAGTTAAACATCATTTATTAGTACGATAAATTCATTTAATGCACTAAATTCTTTTATAGTTATAAATCCACCTAAAAAGAACTAAGATTCGGCTTTGAAAATTACAGAGCGTTCATAAACTGCAGATTTTGTGTAATCGGTTTTTGATAGAAAATCGCTTATTTTAGAAATATTTCTGTTTAAAACGATAGTGAACTCATCATTTTCACTTCTCTTATACGCAGATTCCCAAAAATCATGATTTCTTGAACAGGTTCTGTGAATACTTTGAACTGTTGAGTTGCTAAATTTTTCTAACAGATATCCAAACTCTATAAGAAGTTATTTAACCCCTAATGTATATTATTCTGTTTGTGTACTTTATGAATATACTAAAGAACCAGAAGCATCCATAATAATAAAATTAGAGTAAGTTTCAAAGTATTTAATAAATATGTCTTTAATTTTTAGTTATAGAGTAAGATATCCACCTACTCGTGAAATTCCAACAATTGACTTGTTTTTGGAAAGAAGTGGTTTTGTGAGAAAAGTTATACCGTTAACGATACTCAATCTGAACTTTTAGTTCGTTCCATCTATATTACTTCTTAAATGCTCGTTTCTTACTATTTTATTGTTTTTTGGGTTTGTTGAAAACACAAAGTACTAATTATTATACAGTCTGACCATTTCGACACATACTCTATTTATAACTTTTAAATCATTATTAGTTCCGGTTTCATTTTCCACAAAAGTTTATTGTTCGAGAAGATCCGCGTAATTTCGGTCCTAATTCGAGATCCAGCTGTGTCCTAAGTAGACCGCCTCTATTAACGGATTGTCAAGCAAATATTCGAGTGATGGAATATATCTGGCAAAATGAATTATTTCTCTGTTTTATTAGTATACTAAATACAAGAGATTTGGTGAAACAGTTTATTGTCCTCTGAGGTTTGTAAATGTTGAGGATTAAATAAATGTATTGTTTTATATTACCATTACACATCCGTTATAATCTAGATGATACTTTTGGTAATTGGGCATAACGCGATAATATTTTAATACGACCTTATCTTAGTTAGTATAGTTCATATAAAGTGTAGCAGTTTTGAAATCATTATGATCTTTTATTAGGGTGCTTATATTACCAAATTCTGGAATAGTTTGCAAATATAATAAAAAATCATCAGAATCTGTATTCAAAAAGAATTTTGTACTGGTATAGTTGTATCCGCACAAATATAACAAATCTGTACTATTCTATTTAGAAATTTATTCTTTAACTTACTTATAAAGATCTATTTCAGTTTTAAACATACAACTAAAACCATCATATACTAAGCAATCTAATCTTGTTATTGATAATATTTGACTCAATCTTAACAATGACAAATTTAAAGGAACAATAGTAAATACAGTTAATACCGGAGGTACGCAATAATATACATTTGAATATGCATACCTTGATTTTGTAGTTATAACTGTCGAAGACAAACCAATATGAATAGTCAATTCGTTTCTGATGACCTACATGTAGTAATATTCATTAATTTATTCTATAAATGAGCCCTCAGATGCGTTTATTATTTTAGGAATAGTGATGATCTTTGTTGAGACGATGTCGCTGAATTAGTTTTGGGGGTAGTCGTTCAAAATTCCTGGTATAGTTTAAATCAACGACTGAGGTGTCTCTTGTTGGTAAGATATAGTTTGCGAAAACTAGTAATAGGGATTGAGAATCGGAATCTGCTTGTCCATCATTCTCACCTTCAGAGTTGTGGCAGTGAGCCCGTCTAAGTTATTTAACGTCATATCTGCGAATGAACCAAATAGCTATTCGTTAATCAAAAGCATTCCTATGTATTATCGTTCTTTGTATATAGCCCGAGATATCAAAATGCTGCTATTCACAGAACTTATCTCGTCTTTAGTGCTTACGTAAAGGCTATTTAAAATTCGAACAATTTATTATAATTAAATGTTGATGTAATAAGATTAATTAATATATTCGATTTATCCAACGTTATATATATTCATCCAAGTATTTTGACTAAAACAAATATTTTCAAAATGTATGAAGAATATATGAACTTAAATAACTATATTTGTATTTATAAAGTTATATTTACCAAATATATAAATGATTGCTTCAATTTTACTAATTATTTATGTATTCTAATTGTAAATATTATATTAAGAATCTTCAGATTGAGTTTCTATTATATCAAAAATTTACTAAATAATTTTAAAATCAACATACTTTACATCGTAGTTATTTTACTAGAAATATATTTCAATTTAGGAAAATATATTCAGTGTAGCTTAAAGTGAAAGATAATCCCTTTAATGAATTGATTTAAATATATTAGTATAAGCAACTTCTTCATCAATTCTGAAAAACCAAATTCTATCAAATACCGTGCAAGATTCATGAATAGTTTTGAGTACAGACTGTGCATCATGAAAGTTATTCAGCACAATGACGATATCTTTGCTGATTTTTTACATGGGAATCGGATTTGTGAAATGAAGATTAAAGTTATCCGATTTCGATCCATTCATTACAAATTAAAAAATATTAACGTTTGAGCTTGATAAGAACTTCTAGTTCTTAAGAGATTCTATATTCATGCTTTCGACTATATCAAAGAACTAGCTATAATTGCTCAGACTCTGATTGATGAACTGATATTATCTATTGAAATATCCTTGCAAACTTCTTTAATCATTCAGAATTATATTCTTTAATTGCGCTGCTTCTTTCTGTTAATCTAACGGGAAATTATATTTTGGGTTTATCACCAAATTTAATTTAGTCATCGTTTATGATAGGCTTAGCTTGTAACTAATTTGATATTTATTCAACAAAATTATGTTATCATAACTTGATGGATACAAAAACAGTTTAGGGTCATAAAACATTGAATTTGCATCATCAAGTTGTTGCTCTAATAAGTTAAATACACTGAACTCTGCTAATCTATCAAAAATATCATTTTCTAACTGTATCATGTCATTGTGAAGATTATTTTATTTCTAAATTAGTAAATGAAGCATAAATGAAGTGGATGTTATAAAATATTAATATTAATAGTTGTAATATTTTTTATTACAATTATCATATTTGTAATAAATTAAGATTTCAAATCAGAATATTAAAATTATTACCACATCAATAATATAATTTGTTTGTTATTTTGCTGCAGTGAGGTATTTAATATTACTCTTAAATATGTATATACTGAGTTTATAAGGAACCTTTTACATTCAATTATGTTTCAACCTTCAAGTAATAATTGGATTATTACGTATATGAGTTATATTTTTACTAATAATTGTTTGTCATAAATAATCACTTCCTATGAGATGGCACTGCAACGAATGTAAATATAACACAAACGAACGAATTTCGTTTTGATATTATTTTAATCACTTTTTATCACTTGAAATCGCGTCTTAATATCGCACACAGTTGGAAATGCTAATTGAGTATCCGTCTCCAATCTTAATCCGCTTCTTTTGAATATAAACAACTTACTGCAAGTTGTGCTTGGAAAAGTTCTTGTTTGGAAACATGTCCATGAATTTTTGAACCAGTTCTTGATTGCTGAGGTTTTGGTTTTCCAGCACCATCTGTTTAATTTCTTTCCTGTAAAACGCAACGCTGTCGAAAAACTGGATGGCCCACGTGTTGTGAAAGTAGTTTTGAGCGGATGCGCGGTCTACATTAAGGGTCTTTCCAACGTGCTACCAAATTCCTCTCTTTTGGTTATTGTCCATGGAATCAAGTTACTTCCAGATTTATAACGCGTCTCTAACTGTTATGTTTTACGAGAGCAAATACTTGCGAAGAGCATTTGTGAACAATTACGAGTTCATTCTTAGCGTGGGAATTTATATAAATTAGGTGTATTTTCGTAATAACTAGCTATCATTTTACTAAATTGAAATACATTTAAATCCTAATATTTAGAATAATAGTTTATCTGTAACATATACATCTAATGTGAACTGTTTCTTAATTGTATCAATTTACAACTGAATAATATCAAGAGATAAAGTCAAATACATACTTTTTAAAGTATGTAAAGCACCTGATTCACCATATTTGAAAGAAATTCACTTCTGATCTAGTTACAAAATTTTTGATACAGTAACTAAATCCAAAAGCCTAAATCCAGAGTCCATTATGGTCCACTTCACCGGCGAAACAGAAAGACCATCCACTCCAACAACAGTAATCGAGTTGGGACCGAGATTAGTAGGCGGGTTGTAATTAATTGAATGAATTCGTTTTACCTTGGCCGCAAATACTTTAGTAAAATTTTATTAAAATTATGTATCACACTCCAAAATTTCCGCATCAAAAATGATTATTAATCGTAACTATATCTAGTGATTTATTGATATTGTACACAAACCAGTGATAAATTCCCCATGAAATCGATCATATGAATCATAATGGCATCAGTTTCGTTTTGTCTTTAATTTGTAATGAGTCATCTGGTAAAATAGAGTTTTTAGTAGAGAACTACAAATACTCAATGAAACTTAACCAACCAAAAGCTTGTTTATAGCCTTTCCTAAACGACGGCGGAAACCCATCTATTGTTCTGTCTGGTTTTAATTTTCTTGTTCTAATTGACCACAAGAAATTGGGTTCAGTTAGATATTAAAAATTGATTTGTGTTTTCCGGCAATTCACAAAAAATTGCAGTACTTTAACAATATAGCAACTGTTGAGATGCTAGAATTCAATTTATATAATTTAATTTGAAGAACAAAGAACTTTTGAAAATAACGAATTTTCATTTTTCAGAAACAAATGTTAACGCCTTTAAATTTAATTATAAGAGCTCAAATGACTTGGTTGAATTATTAAAATAATTGGTTGTAATAGTTTCGAGCGCTGAGAGCTTGGTTCAAGTTAGACAATATTCTGAATTATGTTTCCAATAACTTATATTGTGAATAAATAGATCTAATTATCGAGATACAAATTTAATATGTAATAATAATATTCAGTGATGTCTACTAATTCTTTATTATTAACATCAAAATCTTTAATTTGCAACAGCTGAAACAATTATTTCGAACATTACTGAGGCAATATACTAACTTTAATAAGTATTATATGTTAGTTTGTATCAAAAGAGTTCAAAAGTTTCTTCAAAAGTTTGTTACCACTTCTTTTTATTATATATATTCATTTCGTATTAGAATACAAGGAGCAAAATATAATATTTGATTTTTGTAATTGATTTTTGTAATTTAGTTCTATCGAACATTAATATATCGGTTCATGTAAAACTAAATTTAGAGCAAAAACTGAATAAGTTAACAATACAAAGAGTGCGAGGGATCTTATGTTGCAATTTATGTACGCGTTGTTTGAAGAAGATTCTATGATATTATTACAAAAATATCACAACTATTAAAACTTACTAGTTTACGAAAATGTTGATAATTGAAATAATCGTTGTGATGGAAATATTTTTTAATGTGCTGTTTTTACATTTCAAACGAATTATGAAAATATTTTTGAATTGCCGGAAAATGCCCATGATTATTTAGGTTGCTAAAAGTAAACATTTATGAACATACAAAAATTCAATTTTGAATTTTTCGTAAGTATCTATTGTAATATCTCGTTCAGTGCAATAATAAGAGAGATATTGTATACTGCGTAGATGAACAAATAATTACAACAATGGATTGAATATAACATTTATTCAGAATTGAATTATGATCAAAAATGAACTAAATGTGAAAAATGAAATGAAAACTGTATTATGAGAATATTTTACTTTAATATTTCGAGAGGTAGTGAACGCATAATATTTATAAAATTTCACTCCTGAATTCCAAAAAAAGTTATAAAATATTACTGTCTCCAACATAATATGAGTTCCGACTGGCGCTTGCAAGTCCAGCAGCTTCTCCAGCAGTTTCTGTTCCGCTTCTACCAGGGTCTGTCCAGCGAGCCCGCCGAGGTGCACCGCGCCTTCAACGACCTGAAAGTCCCGCTGCGCCGCGGCATCTTCGAGTTCGTGGCCAGCCAGCTGAGGACGGTAACTCCGGCCGACGTGAAGAACTACTACCACAACACCTGGGTGAAGCAGTTCTCGGAGAGCCCGGCCCCATATAAGTCTGAGATCCAGGAGCTCGTGCGCGAAGTTGTCGTGACGCGCGGAGAAGAGGTCCGAGAAGCCATCCAGGTCTTCGTGGCCAGGCACCCGGAAAAGCAGTTCAACCTCCGCCAGCTCCAGCAGGTCTTCAACATCGCCAAGTACAGGACCAAGGCCGAGGACGCCAGTGAGGCCCGGACCGAAGGCAGCGAGGGCTTCAGCGTCTCCATCGACCAGTGCGTGCTGTTCCAAACCGCATGTGGCATGCAGGAGTGATTAGTATTTTGAAAGTTGTTTTAACTTATAGAATGAGTTTCGTGAATTATTGTTTTCTAGTTGTAAATTAATTTATGGTTCTCTTAAAAACCAATATTATCGAGCATTGACATTCTTAATTCTCTAAAATCGATTATGTAACACAAGATTAACACAAGTAATATTAATTTGTAAAATATTAATCTATTATATTTATAACATTTTATAATATTTTTCACTTCCTTCATGTAATGGAAATATATGGATTCGATCTAGTTAGAGAGGCTGACTTAACAAAAAATAGAACCATGATTTCAGCTGCTGCATAAGCTGCATTGGATAGATACTCAGTGGTGCCTCTCAAAAATACAACATGGAAATAAGCCACTTAATATAAATAAGCTCCATAATCTGATTTCGAAAAGTAAAAAGAATATTTTGCTATCAAAGAAAAGGAAATGACCAACGAACTAAAAGCTGAATTGATGGCGGTTCAATTAAGACATACAACCCATAAAAATGCATTTTAAGTTGATGAGAAATTAGATACAAAGGTCTAATTCGGTCGTATTATAGAGGGACCATCATAATTTTATAGTCAAAGACTTAAGAGGAAAGATCGTAAAAACTCAATGGTTGATTAATTACTGGATAATAATGATGATAAAATGAAAGCAAAATTATAGGAAATGCATGCACGAGAAAAGGAAGAACGCATAACTAGATATAAAACTCAAGTTTAGACAGGGAGAAAGGGAAGAAAACATTATAAAGATGCAAAGAAGTGATATTATATTCAGATTTATGTAATAATAATAAATATATAATAATTGATATTCATATCACTTCTTTTGTGCTCTCCAAATATTCAAGGTAGTAGCTGGAGCTTGTAAATCGTCGCCTACAGCATCTCTTAAAGCTAAGAAAACAGCTGTTCCTAAGCAAAGTGGTGGTTCGCCGATACCCTTTGATCCATATGCGATTTTGTCGTTGTATTGATTTTTAAGCAAGTGGACATTGAATTCGTTTGGAACGTCGCAGATAAGTGGGACCTTGTAGTTACCCGGTCCATTTGAGGTGTATTTACCAACTCGTTCTAGTTTGTTGTTGACTATCTTCATGTCTTGGATGAATTCTTCCATTGTGATGAGACCAACACCTTGCATGAAAGCGCCTTCGATCTGGCCGAAGTCAATTAATGGGTTGATGGATTGGCCGACGTCAACCATGAGTTCGGCTTTGATGATTTGTTGTTCACCGGTGATTAAATTGACTTGTACGTGAGCTACGCATGCGGATGCTGCGAAGTAGCAGAATGGCTGTCCACTTTGTGTTTCGAAGTCGAATCCGGCGTGTGGGTGTGAGTAGTGTCCGGCTGCTGAGAGTTGCTTACGTCCTAACCAGGCGGTGATGCAAGCTTGTGGCCATGTGATTTCTTTGTTGACGTATTTTGTGTAGATATCGCCCATGGAGGCCTTGATTTATTTAATGGCGTTAACGACAGCGGCTGCATTCAAATCGTAGCCCGAGCTAGCGCTTGTTGGAGCTGCGTTGGCCGTTGTAATCGTACTCGTTTCGAGTATCTTCACGTGATCAGGTTTAATTTTGAATTCCTCGGCAGCAACTTGGAGTAAACGGGTGTTGACACCCTGTCCCATCTCAGTAGCACCGTGAGAAACGGCAACGGAACCGTCAGTGAAGACGTGAACGAGGGAGTGGCCTTGGTTGAGGAAGGACTGACCGAAGGAGACGCCAAACTTGAGGGGCATGACGGCGAGGCCTTGCTTCACGTTCTTGTTCCTCTGGTTGAATTCGGCTACTTGCTCCTTCATCTTTTTGTACTTGGAGAGGGTGTAGACCTGGTCGAGGCACTCCTTGATTGGAACCTGTCCGATTAACTGGCCGTACTGGGTCCTGTCGGTGCTCTGGTACAGGTTGGTATAGCGCAGATCGTCCTCACAGGTGTGCATTTGCTTCGAAAGTGACTGAATAAGCGTTTCGGTGAACATAACAGCTTGTGGAGCTCCGAAGCCTCTGAAGGCGGTGTTGGAGCGCAGATTTGTCTTGCAAGCCTTGCCAATAACTCTCAAGTTAGCAAATTTGTACGCGTTATCTACGTGATAGACCAAACGGTCCATAACAGCTGGTGATAAATCAGCAGCGTAACCAGCGTCAATGTAAGCCTTTACGTCCAAGAACTCGAACTTCTTTGTTTGCTTGTTCACGTACACATCACCCTCAATATAAGCTTCGTGACGTTTGCCAGTGAATAACATATCATCGGCGTAATCCAAAACTAAACTTACTTAACGCTTGAGCTTCCAAGCACAGATTGCTGGGACACAGGCATATTGGAAGATACCTTCCTTTCCACCGAAACCGCCACCAAGTCTCTTGGTTCTCACGGTAACGTCGCTCATTCTCAAACGAAGCTGGTCAGCAACTGAGGCCTGAACACCCTTAAGGTTCTGAGTTGAAGCGAAAATGGTAATTCCGTCTTCAGTTGGCTCTGCGATTGTGCATTATGGCTCCAAATAGAAATGCTCCTATGGTGGAGTGGTAATCGAGTGATGATACTTGAAGATATTTGGATCGTTGTTGAGCTTTTCAATCAATTTGTTGAATTTTTCAACTTCTCTTGGTAATTGTTCATCACCAATTCTTTCAAGTCTTCTCTCGCAGATATAGCTGCTCTTTTCAATGGCCTGTTGCATTGTGACGATGTTATCGAAGTTTTCGACTATTTCAATGAGCTTATCAGCAACCATCAACTTAGAGATATTGTAAGCGTCTTCGTGGGTTTTAGCTACGACTACACCAATAATTTCACTTGGGGCGACAAATTCGCTTTCAACTGGAACAAGAACGCGCTCATCTTTTATGGCAACACCGATCTTATTAGTTCCTTTGATATCCTTGGCAGTAATGAAATCAACAATGTTTGGATACTTTTGTTGAAGTTCATACAAACCCTTGAAGTTGTAAGTGAAAGTACCACGTGGAACACCAGCGAAGATTGGATAAGCATGGAGAGCCTTATCTTGTAGGACTTAAGTTGAAACATAAACAGCCTCACCAGTAGCATGTTGTAAAGCGGTCAAATGCTTATAATTGTGAGTGATGACAGAATATTCGTCTTTTGGCTTATCACATGTGTTTTCTTGTGTGAAGTCAGACAAGTAATTGAAAGTATCGTATTGCATGTCATGTCCGATAACTTCCTTGACCATTTGGCTGAAGAATTTCTTTGTCAAGTTGGCCATCATCTTGGATTTGTAATCTGTAGTACCAGAAGGTCTCAATTTCATTTCGTAGTGTTTGAGAGTGACTTCGTCAATCTTTTGCATGATTTCTTCAGCGGTGTCTTTTTGGACCGTGAGGCCTTGGAATATCTTTTCAAGGTGCTCCATTCTGACGGTTTTGTTTGAGACGCATCCGAAAACAACTTTGGCTTCGGTAATGGTGTCGCCCTTCATGTAGAACTTGGTGCAGCCGTTTACAACGGCGATATCGTCGTGTCTTCTTCTGGCGAGTTTCTTGTAGTAGATGGTTCCGCTCATGTGTTCTTCTTCTACTTCGAGGTGTTCAACGATTTCGTACTTTTGGAGAACTGTTTTGTTGGAACCGACGAAGAAGTTGTCGAGTTTTATGAGTTTTGACTCGAGTGTTTTGCAGTTTACAACCTTCAATTGAGCACCGAGGGCCATGAAAACTGGGCTGTTATCAGCGACTGGGTTGGCATTCACGATATTGGCGATTAAAGAGGCCATTGAGCGAACGTGGGATGAGGCGAAGAGCTCGTAAATGTCCTTGAAGAATTGGTGGGATGGGTGCTTGCTCGTCTTGAGGTAGTGCTCAAATTGTGTCATGGTGACGTTGGCGCGAATGATGAGTTTACCGTGTTCGCGGACGATTCCGTCGAGGGCTGGAAGGCCGGTTAAGAGGCAGACAGCGCGTGGCATGATACTCTTCTCCTTGTATGTTACCATAATCTCGGTACCACCAGATAAGAATTTAACTTACTCGTTCTCGTCTATGAATAGGGCGACATCTTCGTAGGTCTTTGGTATCATTGTGATCTTGTTCTTGTACGCTTCACCGTTGTAATCTGGGTTCAGCAGGATTTTACGGGTTTGCTTGTAGTTCTTGAGCTCCTCTGGGAAAACTGGTGGAGTCACCGTTGGCATGCTTTCTTCAATATCAGCTAAGACCTGATTAATAGCATTGTAACCAGTACATCTGCAAATGTTACCATCAAGAGCACGTCTCAAACCAGCCATGTCCAACTTTTCATTCAGGGATTCAGCGTACACAGACATGATTATACCTGGAGTGCAATATCCACATTAGCTGGCTTTGGTGAATTTCTGTTATAACTCATGTGGCTCTTACACTGTTCCCAATGCTTCGATAGTTGTGATGGCAGCACCGTCACAAGCAACCAGTGGAGTCAAACAGGCTAAGGATGTTCTGTAATGAATCTTGTTAGCGGCTGCGTCATAGGTCGCATAAACGACAGTGCAAGCGCCACATCCTCCTTCTTTGCAAGAAGTCTTTGTCCCATTAAGCTCATTCTACTTTAAAAATAAAGATAGACGCATCATTGGGTCGGCAGCTACTTCATAACGCTTACCGTTCACATAAAGAATAATTTTATTGCTCATTTGTTGAAGGTGTGGAATAAAATGAAATAATGTAGTGATATATCTTGGTGCAGTAACTGTTCCACAAAGCAAATTGGCATTAAACGTATTGATATTAAAAATTTGGTAAGAATTAGAAAAAGTACAGAATTCATTAATTCCTATTGTATTTCAATAATTTGTTAAGAATCCCTGTAAATTTTAAATTTTTATTTTAGTCAAATAATATACACGAAAAGTCAAATTTGTTCCAGTAGTAATTTGATATTAATTTATTCTATCTAAGTCAATAATCACTTGATATTGACTTTATTGATTTTTTCAAATAATATTGTGTGTGTATTCAGATTTCATTTCAAAACTCGGCAATCTTTAATTGATCCAGTTTTTATTATCTCACAAGTAGTTTTGTTAAGTTATTTGTTGATAGGTATGATGAGGATAATGAAATTAACGGTTATTTGTATTTTATCTAATGAAAAATAACATTTACATAGATAATAGAAAATACAAATGTTGTGTCAACTTTAGAATGCTTGTATAATTATAAATTTTTTATAACATAAGAATTTTAATGATTACTTGTTTGAAGTGAATGGGTTAACTTAGTATTTTTAACGTTTTCATTTTCTATATGAATTTTATGTATTTCCACTTCCTCATAATGAAATTACACACTCATCACATTTTATCTGAGTTGGAGTCTAAGGATCCGAGCATGGTGCTGCGAATCGTGGTCACTTCTCGTGGTTTGACTGATATTAGTTGCTTGCAGCACTTTGTAAATTTGCAGATTTTGAACATTGCGAACAACAGGATTTCCGATCTGTCTTTCTTGTCTAAACTCTCTTTAGTTACTTTAATCGCGGATTATAATCCGATTGTTTCCATTTCGCAGATTTCTTCGCAGGACAAGCTCGAGAACCTATCCCTCTCCTCTTGCAAGCTCTCGCTGGAGTCCCTGAAGCCGATTTCTTCCCTCAAGAACCTGCGTAGGCTCACATTATTTCAAACGCCCGCCTCTGAAAACGCCCATTTCTACTCCGAAATCATCTCAATGAACAACACAATGCAGTTCCTGAACGAGGAACGCGTCCGGGAACCAAACGGAGACCTCACGCAACTGGACAAATTCATCGACTCAATTCCAAACCAACACCGGAAATTCGAGTACAAAACTGAATCGTGGCTCCCAGAAGCCGCTTTCGAAGTGTTCGACCTCCCCGGGTTCAGCGCGATATGCCAAGAGCTTGAAGGCGCGCTCGGGAAATGAACGTTGATAGTTATTATGTTTTGGTTTAAGATTATATTTTAGAATTAAAAATATTAGTATGTGTATAGTGTAAATTATAATATAAATTATATTAGCGATTGATTATTTGTATAATTACGAAGATTTATTACTAACGTTACTCACTCCAGAATTGGAAATGCAAAATATACATTAACATGGTGATTAGAAGCTTATACGCCCATCAGCCACGTTGCCGAACAATTTTAAGTCGCGTTAAAATGAATACGACGACTCAGACGATAGCTAAGAAGATAATCAACTGATATAAAATTTAATTCAGTACAATAGCTATGAAATACAATCTGAAAAGATTACACCAATTAAGAATATTTGTCTCGCTAATCTTTAATTAGATATATAGTTAGACAAAGTCATAGAGTGAAAGTAAACATATATATAAACATATATATATAAACTTTCACTTAACAAACATTTCAAGTCCTAACAACTATGTTTCTCCTTCTTATAAAGGACCGCTAAAAGTTTCCCAGGATTGTTAGTTTTAACATATAAATTATTTACCACTTAACCATTCTTCTAAAGCACTTTATGTTCTTAACAGTTTCAAATTCTTTTTACTAAGTACTTGTAAGAATACAAATGCTAATCTAGATGGTTATACTAAATTCATATAATTGGTAACGGCATTAAAATCAAATTCAGAGTATACTAACTACCATACCACGAACTTACAAACAACAGGATTTTCTGGATGAATTAAAGCACAAATTTTATTTTGTTCATTTAGACCAATCAGCGGTTTCTTAATTACAAAGAATTGCTTAAAATCACTTTCATAAATAGGTTATTTTAATATTATGAAGTTTTTAATGAAATAGTTATTTATAATGGCTGCGAATTTATGTTTTGATGTAGAGTTCATTATTTTTTCTATTAATTCTTTAAACATTTTAGCATTTTATATGGGAGTTTAAAATTATTCTTTAATGATAGCTCTGAATATACTGAAATCGAATTCATCTTCTGTGTAAGGGAGCTTTGTAATGGTGATGTTATCAAGTAATGAAAGTTATTCTTTCAGGTGATCTTTGTACATTTGCGAGGTGAGTGCGAGTTGGTTCAAAATCGCTATTTTTCTAACAATTGAGTATTGATCGTGTAATAAATCTGTTAAGCAGTATAAATATTCCAGCACTTTAAATTGAAGCAATTGTGTGAAGTGTTTTTCTTTTTTGAATAGTGTGCTGAGAATGATGCTGTTAGCGAACATCCAAAGATTGCGTTCAGTTTTGTGAATGAGGAATGAGCAGAGGTATCCGAATATTTTGCTTGGTTGTTGGTTTCCGAGTTTCATGGCTACGACTGAGAATCCGATGAGTGATGTTTTGCATTCTGTTTGTACTGCTCTGTAGTACAGGTCTTCAGTTAGTTTCAGGTGTTGGAACAGTTTTTCTTTGGATATGTTCATTTCGATGCAGAATTGTTGTATGGCTTGTACTGGAATGTTAATTTTCGATTGGAATTCGATGTCTGAGTGCGAGTAAGCAGCTAGGATGAATGCGATTTCTGCTTCGTGCGATTCTGGTTTTTCCGTTTGTCCTGTGATTGATATTAGATATTGGTCGTTAACGAATTCCGTTTGGTGAACGGCCAGGTCTACGACTTCAGATAATTCTTCTGATAAGTCGCAGCTTTCCATTTGGAGGGGGAATTTGTAGTCCAAGGCGCTCGTTTTCGTTTTAAAGATGAAGTTGATTAGTTCAATTTGGTCGAACTAAGGTGCTCCGTTTTACGTGAGCAGTTCAGTGGTTCTGACAGTTGAAACTGGGTTGAAGAACTGGAGGAAGGAATCATTTTCAGGCCTGAAATCGGTTAAAAGAACCCGTGTCCCGTCAACCATGGATAAATCACCGGCGGACGCCGGGTGTTAATTCATTACCTCGGCTATTGTTTTTAGTGTGTTCAACTAATTGAACTCAATGGACATTTACTTCAAGTCCTGTAGTGAGAGGAATTCGGAGAGGGTGGGGATCTCGTAGCGCTTGTTGAACTTGGCGATGCAGACAGGGCTGAACACAGGACGCTGCTGAATCTGAGACTCGCACTCCTGCTGAATGTACAACGCCGTTTACGCACAAAACAAACGCACATGCGGATTTTCAGACGAAATGTGCACGTAAATCTACCTGGCGAAAAACTAAACGTCCACAAACAAAAAAGTCGTCAGCAGAATAATAACCTTCTCCGGATTCATTTCTATGTGCGGAAGCGCGTGATAGGCCAAATACAACATCGTACTCTGCAAAGACTCCAACACCAAATACTAACCCACTATGTTCGCACGCTACTACATACTCATCGACTACACTATCTCATCCGCATAATTATCCGTATAACGCAACACACACTACACAGTGTCATTCGGAGCAGACAAATCAAACTACTCCGAAGTGAACACAAAATTAGCCAACTACGGAGCAAACTCGATGTACACATCCAAATCTTTGCTAAATACGAAATCCACCAACTTCAACATCATCTCATTCTAAGTTAAGTAAAATTCTGAAGGCTCCTGATTCAATTATGCTGGAATGCAATTGAATTACTTTTTAAAACAGTATGAAATCTAATCATTGTTCATTTGGTGTGTAACTTTAAATATCATCACATAAACTGACTAAAATTTAATATCACTTCAAATTCAATGTGTATCGACTGCTATGAAACTGTTCCAAGAAGAAACACCGATGATGGATGGATTCCAGTTAATCATTAATGTCATAACTAAGACTTTGCAGCAGTTCGAATACCATTTTAAAATGATCAATAAAAGCAATAATATATCTTCAAAGCACAATACTTAATTGCAGCCAGAATACCATATATTCAAACTATTTATGATTTTTTCGTTGTGGGTTCCGAAATAATACTCATAACACGTAGACCATAAATTACTTTAAGCGATATGTTGGCTCAATCTTCATAAACGGATGCGCAATAACTATCAGCTGCTTACTCGATCGCATCATCAATATTTTTGTCCCATAGACATAAAATTCTTGTTGGGAACGTATCTTTTAGAGACTATTACGTATTTTAGGATAGCTATGTAAGTTTATCCGTAGAAAGTTTAGTCAAATAAAAATGTTAATGCATAACTCCTCGAACAGATGTTATGAATATGTGTAACTTAATATTATAAATTTACAATGATTAAAACTAAATCGATTCAAAACCGTGTTAGTTATGCAAATAAAAAACACTGAGAGAAGATGATATTGAAAGACTTATTCTTTAACTAAATAATTAATCGTCGCCATATAAAATGATAGTTAAACTTTTATAGTCTTTTAACTGGATTGAAGGTCAAAGAGGATTTTTGAGTTAAACGCGTATATCACCGTTTTATGATGAATCTGTAACAGAATTTAATACTAGAAAATGTTCTAAAGTATAAGGCAACACATTTACCAGATAAAAGAACAAAAGAATAGATAAAGAAGAAGAAGCAGATTCTAAAGCAGAAATACTAAGTGCTAAAATTGTCAAGGATTTTAATATTGATATTAATATTGTAGAAGCGTATATGGGTATAACATCTTTGATTCAAGTTGGTGGGTTAGATAATAAATCAACAGACTCAATAATTCAAATGCCATTAATTTAATATCTAAGTGAAATAAAATTCTAGCCTAGAGAACCTTTAAGTAAAATATAAATAGTTATAGTTAGAAATAAACAACGTATTGAAAAAGAAAAGTTATAACAAGATGTTTTAGTTGTCAATGAGGTAAAACTTAATGATAAAGATATTAAATAAATTAAAGAATCATTAAATAAAATATATTAATCTAAATAATCGAGTTATTTAGAGGACTATATTGTACTAATTAGGATGATACTGTATAATGAAGGAACTACATTTATTAAAGATGATAGAAATGCCATTCCATACAATTTTTATCCTATTATTCCAGTTCTTGATATTTAATAACAAAAAGCATCAAATAATATTGTAAATATTAATATTGATGAAAGGATTATTTAATTGCTAAAATAAGTAGAATTCTTGAATTCATTAAAAGGAGATAGAAATTTTGATTAAATTAATAATATAATTTAAGTTTAATTTTGTCAAGTGCTTTAATATCTCACTGTTTAATGCATGAAATAATCAGATTTACAATAATGTACTTAATTTAATATTCAATTTTCTGACAGAAATTTAATTAATAAAATGTATTAAAAAATAACATAAGTACCTATCAAAGATATTAAAAGTTAAAATATTGTGATAACTGACTAAATGTTATAATAAATAGAGTAAATATATTAATAACTTATAAGTGTGGGAATACCAGGTAATGAAATTCAGTTAACAAAAACTATCAGAGATGAATTCATAACTAGTTAAGTGAAGTCCGTAAAATAATAATTAACAGGGGTCCAAGCTATTCGTGTATGTTCATTATCTATAACATTTATTGACTTTATTATATGCCACAGTGGTATTTAGATACTATAAGAAAGATCTGTATTTAAAAAGAAGTTTCATTACTTATATAATTTTAGAAATGCACAATCTGAGTTGTAAAACAGTCCAGAACAATATAAATCACAACAGGTCTTTTTTTCTAATTTATTAATACTCGCTATTTCAATGATAGAAATAGAATAGTCGTAAGAAGCAATGTTATTATTGATGAATATTATTTGTCCAGATATGTTCAAATTAATTTTCTATTAAACACCTTCTGTTTTTAAACACAATTAGCATGTATTACGAAGAATAATAAATATTCAAAATAATCAGATGCAACAGAAAATTTTAACACCCGTTGAAAATTAGTGTTATTGTGATTAAAAAGAAGAAATTTGCAAAAATTGTGCTCATAAAAGATAATAACAAATAAAGGAACGTGTAGAAATATTAAAGCAAACAATTTTTTCAGAAGACAACTTACCTATATCAAAAATGATAACATAACAACTAACTGATTATAGAAAATTTTAAAAGGAACAATTCTATACATTATAAATGTAAGATATTATCTTGAAAACGGTATAAATGAATGTTCAAAATCACTAACTATTTCAATAATAACTGTTTAATGCCTAATTATCCGATGGATTTTATATAAATTGCATTAATCAATTTTTTACAAGTAAAAGTTTGCCATTATCTTTCATGGAGCTTGTAAGTTCTTTTGTAGATAATTCAACAATTGAATTTTATGTTCAATAAAATAATATGACCATTATTTCTTTTATAGATGAATAATTAAAGTATTTCAATTAACCAAGTAATTATAAGATTTAGGATGTGGATTAATAGTAAAAAATATTATGTGTTGTAGAAGTATTACAGCGTATGACATTCTTCGGGCATTCTTTGTAGTACTTACTATAAAATATAAAGTAAAATATGACTAATTATTAAGGTCGTTAAAGCGAATCATAGACAGTAAAAACATTATTTGACGATGTTTTTGGTTCTTAAATAGAATTTTTTGAAAATTTTTACAAGTTTCCATATGAATTTGTAGAAACTATATCCGCTATCACCTTGCTTCCAATAGATTATTTTACGAACTGTTCTATTTTTTCTTTGAATCCAAAATAGTATATTTATCCAATTGTTAAATTTTGTCACCTTCTAATTCAATTTAACAACTAAATCTAGAAATTTAATAAAATAAATACATCTAAAGGCGTAAAAGAATGTGTCCAATCAATGAATTTGACTATTGTTCAAAATATCTTCAATAAAATACTTATTCAAAAAAGCATTATATAATTCGGAGCTGATTATTAATGTCTTGAATTGATTTCACAGTGTGCGTATTTTGTTGCTCTTCCGCTTTAATATATTACATAACTATTCCAAGTTGAAAGCATAAAATCATTATTACTTCTAGAAAATCCAGATAATGTTATAGAAATGTACAGTAGGCTTTTATTGAGTGTTAGATAGTTGTCGTCAAAATTTGTTGAAATGCGTACAGAGTAAATCAAGTAATAGCAATAATAACCGCAAGGAAAGGATTTAATTAGTCTCAAGACTCAAATAGCGCCAAAGTTAAACCCAGCCTTCTATCAAAGTATCCGAGCAAGTGCATAAATAGCTAAAAACGAGGCGAATTAAATAAACATAAATAAAATTCAGTAAGTGATTGTTGATGGAGTCGAGTTACTAGGTCATAAATTTTTGTATGTTGCTGCTTCCGTTTTGGCGGAGTTGTCATTTGATCAGAACTTTTGGGACGAGGAGGGGCCTGATGTGTACATATTTGTGTAAAATCTGTTAAAAGCGTACATTGACCAAAACCAGCAATCAATTAAGAAGTAAATTCCAGCTTAATTAGCTGAGGACATAATAGTTGTTCTTATTAACACTTATAAGAGGGGTCTGTTAAACTTCCAAAAAATATCAAATACCTCAGTGCTCAATTTACTCTTTCAATTTAACGTGAAAGAAAACTCCCTTATATTTATTCTAGTCGCCATCAAAGAACTGATTTCACTCCAGCCCGAACAGGCGCTAACTTAGTTTGGAGACAAATTAATCAACTGTTACAAGCAAAACTTGCTCAGAACACACTGTTTATCAATTCTCATTCAAGGCATAACGCTAATCAAATCCATTAAGGAGCAACTGAGCTAAATCCTCTACAAATTCTACTCAGTCGCATTCGACGGTAAAAAACAAACGGACATGCAACTTAGGGACATTCTAAAGCTTATACAACTGATGATAGACGGAAACGTTATGCAGGGATTCGCAGAAGCGCAAATATGCTACGTTCTCGTTGACCTGCTCAAGCAGAAACCAAACGACATCAAATATCAAATCATCAACATTATGTACGCATGCAAAGATAATGAGAAAATAACCAAAGGATTCGCCGAACTAGGAGTAGCAAACGTTCTCAAAAGACTCACCGTTCCAGACCAACTCAAAGAAAAATACCAGCTTCTTTGCCAATTATACAAGCAGTGAGAGCAGAATAAAACCAGTGAGAATAACAACACGATTAAAAATATATTTATTTATAATTATAAATTTTATTTCGTTACTTAATTTCAAAATAATATTTCACACCAGATGCATCTAAAAATATATTTGATTGGGTCCTTTATGGGCGTGAAAGTTACGGAGGCGACAACTGTGCGCGAACTAGTTGAGACAATCCTCGCGAGGTACCAGGTACCGATTGAATATGCGAAAATGTGCACCATAGTAGCGAAGAAGGGAACTGAGTACGGGATAACTTTGCAGCACAGCGAACTGATTTAAAACTACCAGAACTGCATTTTGTACTTCAGAATAATTCAGTTTTTCGGGAAAGAACTCATAGAGCAGCTCAATCCGATGTACATACAAATGGCCCAGCTTCAAATGCACAAACTGGTTACGAGCAGCTTGTGGCTAACTGACTAAAACACCGCGTGCTCACTCGCAGCTTACTAATGCGCAATAGAATTTGGCTCCTATAATGGTCAACAATTCGGATTCGTTAATAATACAATAAGCACTCTCCTAAGCGCTGAATTTATAGACAAGAAAAAATAAATACAACAAGACGTCATCAACAAATGGAAAGAATACTCCGAATAAGGCCTCGTTGAAACAAAACACAAAGCAATATTGAACTATTTACACACAGCAGCCGAATGGGTGCCATAATTTGGCACCTATGTTATTAACTGCTACTTGCTTAACTAAGACTACCAAGTTATAGGAACTGAATGTTTCCTTAGCGTTGCCAAAGACAAATGCATTGTAACATCACTCACGAATCAAGTACTAGCATACTCCGACTGGAGCGACACAGACCTATAAATCAGTCCGAGAGATAGTAAAAGATTCACACTTAAAATTAATAACAAGAATTTTGAGTTTCAATGCGAAAATATTGTTAAATTTTAGCCAATAATCGAGTGGCAAAAGACTCAATCTTACAATGACCTCATCTCTATTGATTCAACTCAATAAAATGATGAATAATTGATATCTCCAACAACATGCATCGAAAGCGAACAAATTTGTGTAGAGCAAATTGAAGAAGTGTGATTTCATTTTACTTATTAATAGTAAAGATATAATTTTGCAATTTATTCTCCACATCACTAAATGCACATCAAAATTTTCTTAGTTGGTTCTTTCATGGGAGTAAAGGTAACTGAAACAACAACAATTCGTGAATTAGTGGAAATAATATTGACAAAATACTAAGCGCCTATAGAATATGCGAAAATGTGTACTATAGCTGCTAAAAAAGGAAATGAATACGCACTTACCTTATAGCACAATGAATTAGTCATTAACTATGAATCTTATATGCTATTCTTTAGAATAATCAATTTTTTCACAAAAGAACAAGATATAGAACTGGTTCATCCTATGTATTTGTAACTAACTTAACTATAAATGCATAAGTTAATTATAGATAATCTATGGTTAATTGACTAGATTACTGCTTATTCTTTAGCGGCTTTTTAATGTGGAATAGAATTTGGACCATATAGCAATTAATAAATCGGATTCATAGACAATACGATAAAGAGCATTATTTCTTCATAATTTATTGATAAGAAAAAACATATACAATAAAATATAATTGACAAATGGAAAGAATATACAGAACGGGGACTTGTAGAAAACAAATAAAAAGCAATATTAAATTATTTACAAACAGCTGCTGAATGGATACCACAATTTGGGACGTATGTTATTAATTGTCGCTTACTTAATTAGGATTATTAAGTTATAGGAATAGATTGTTTCCTTTGTGTATCCAGTAATAAATGCATGATTATAAATTAATTGAGATAATTTATAATAAATTCGGATTGGTAAGTTGTGGATTTTTAAATTAGTGCAACAGATCCAAAAAGATTTTCCATCAAGATAAATAAATAAACATTTGAATTTTAATGTGAGCAAATAGTTGGTTTTTCGAAGATTATAGAGTGGTAACGGCAATGCACGTACGACACTATATTGTAGATTTAAGAATGAGAATTTAGAGAAAGAAATCACTTTTTATTGGTATTTTTCTTATTGTTGTTGTTTTGGTTATTTTTGTTGTTTTTCTTTGGTTCTTCGATGATTTCAACAGCTTTGGATTCTTCCTCTTCTGCTTCTTTTTCGCCGCTGAATGAGCAGATTAAAATGAGGATGAAGACGACAACTACAGCTACGATGGTGTAGATGATTTTTGAGTCCAGTTTGAAGGTTTTAACGGTTTCGCCTTCTCTTTGGTCTTGAATTCTTCTGAGTTTCTCGAGTCTTTCTTGTTCGAGTTGTCTGGCTTCTTCTTCGAGTTCGGCTTTTCTTTTGAGTTTCTTTTCTCTCATTTCGAATTCGTCTGCTTGAACGAGTTGTGCTTTGAGTAGTTTTTTATGTTCGTTCATGATTTCATTTACGCTTTCGAGTTGTACTTTTTTGTAATTGTATGTCTTTTTGTTTCCGGTGACTACGAGTGCGTATGGAGCTGTCATGACTGGGTCGAAGAGTTCGTAGAACTTTTCTGTTGCGTTTCCGATTGCGATTGGCATTTCTTCCAGTTGTTTGTACTTTGTCGAGCTTTGATCACCAATTAAAATGCTTTGCATTTGATTCTTGAGCTCTTCTTTTTACTGCTCGTCGCAGATAATCACCATGAGCTTTCCCCCCTTCGTTTAATCATGTGCTTATTACAGTGTGGGCAGGAAATCGTACTTTTGTAGGTCTACGAACGATTGAACGGACGTTTGGCTGAATTTCGCCTGCATTTTGATCTGTTATTGCTCCTTAAACGCGACAAAACGGGTTTAGTCCGAGTAAACGAAGCCGAGATTCACCTTACCCAGGTAATTTTTGAGATATTAATTGAATTATTAACGGACGGAATCGGTTCCAAAGAGGACGAAGTAGTTCTTCATGTGGAACTTAACGGCGAGCTCCTCGGAGGTTGATTCAGGGAGGACAGGGCCTGTCATGGTGTCTAGCCAGTCAGTTATGTCAGCTGCCTTGCGTTCTCTGTTGTAGTCGTGCACCTGGCCGTCCATGAGGAGCTTTATGGTCGGGTAGCCCTCAACGGCGAACTTCTAACACACGGAAGCGGACTCAGTGCAGTCCACTTCTGCTAGTTTCACACCAGAATAGGTATTAGACACCTCCTAGTAAATCGGAGCAAGCTCCTTGCAATGGCCACACCAGGGAGCATACATCTTCAACATCATGCGCGGATTCTTGGCAAGCATGATCGCGTAGTTGTCGTCAGTTATTTTTAACACATCAGATAGAATAAGCTAAAAGAGCATTAAAGGATGAAGTGGAAAAGTATCTTATGCAAATTATATGCAAATAAAACTGTGGATTGTGTTCTCACTTCATTAATAATCTTCTTTCGATTACAAAACCAACCAGTTCGTTAATCACTTAATTGTTTAACATTATTATAAAATCTTAATCTTAGATATATTAATTAGTTTAATTTCATTTTAATTAATTTATCATCACTTAAAATCTACTTTGTTTAACAAAATTAATTTAATTAATCCCAGCAGTTACGTTACAAAATCCTACATTGTTATAAACTCGGACCCAACAAATACTATTTGAAGGTCTTTCACTAACTATTAAGTATAATCAACATTATCGTGCGAAAACTTGTTTCTTAGTCTTTCAAGAATATCGTAGCCATTCGACCAAGCTTTAGTTGATAAATCACTCAAATTTGTGATATTTTCTTGGTTCTACAATTATTTTAACAACTCAGACAATTGTGATCTCTCGTGATTATTTTGAGCACGATTCCTCTTAAATTAAATGCTATCTTATTCAGTTTTAAAGAAAAAAATTTATTAAAATTTAATTATATCTTATTATTCTTTTAAACTTTTATTTTGATTCTGTTTAGCCACTCGCTTCCAAAATTAATTAAATTTATCTAATTATAAAGATGTTTTTAGTAAATATGAAAGATTTCCTGATTCTAAAAATATAGCACTGTAATAAAAATGTCTTGAATTTTCGTTTAACATATCCAGATTATTCAATTATTCTTCCAGTGATTAACGAAGAGTACTATCAATTATTTTATAAATTCGTGTCGATTCATCATAACTACACAACTTTTCTAAAAGAATACTTGGTTGTTTTATTGTACCTATAATTAAATTGTGTATCTCTTTATCATAAATATCGATGTTTGAAATAGATTTATTTAACCATTTGCTAGCTATTTTTATTTTCTCATTTTTTAATGAGATTACAGAATTATCAATTAATTCTTCATATTTCTGAATACTATCGGTATCTATAACCATTTCAGGTAATATCTAGTTCAGATTAGCGCATGTTAAATTGATATTTTAAATGCTTAGACTTTTTAATGCTTGCATTTTTATAGATTTACTCATCTATCCATAATTTTTTAAGTGGATTACTAAATTCAATAGGCTTTGTGGATCATTTGATGAAGTTACAATAGCTTATTTGCAATTCATAATACTTCGCCCGTTAACAGGTATCTTTTTAAGAATTGTTAGTATGGCAACACTTAAGGAACCTGCGGCAATATGTTAACATGGTGAATTAACTGTAATCATTATATTTTTCAAAAAGCCACTTAAAAGCAATTCGTGTATACTTGAATCTTCTTTTAGATCGTTATCATTTAGTACTTATATATCATCCCATGTTACAACCAAATAGAATTTTGCTGTTTAAAACATAGTTTCAATATGTGACATAATATCTCCAATACTTGTTGAAATTTGTACTTTATCGATTACTTCTTATCTTTGTGTAATGAAGCGTGATAAATACAAATACAAATTCTTAAATTTTTCAATATAACTTTTGTATTTAAATTATAAACAATCTATTTCAACAAGTTTTGTTATGTTTTGACAAAAATAGGTGTTATTTTCCTAAGGTCGAATCAATTTGACAAAATTTAGCATGAAAATAGCTGAAATATACATAGAAGACGATTTTCCAGATTTAGGACCACCCAATGTACAAAGTAAATCGAATTATTGCAATGCATTTCCTGTAAGATGAGTACGAACAAATTCGATGACTGTTTCCCAGTGTGATTGCCAACCCACATAATTTAATTAGTTCTTTGTAATTTGTAAAACTTAATTATATCTTTCGGAATATTCAGTACAAAATTACTACAGTTTTTCTATCGAATTTTAACTTAATTACTATTTTACCAGTTCGGTTAAAAAGACATTTTGATATTCAAACTTGAGTATCTAATCAATTTGAAAATTCTGTAGTTATATTTTTTCATTTGGTTCTAATTATAGCCCTATTTGTTAAAGTTCGTGTAGCAAACTAGTTGTGTTTAGTGTTAAAATATCCTTGTATTATTTACATAGCTCAATTTCGAAATTTATGCTTATAGATTAATAATATTCTAATTAATTATATAAGTACTAAGCTTACCAGTGCTCTTGAATTTAAAAAGTATCTTGAATTTCTGACACCGATAATGAAAATAAACTTGTAAAGTTAGAAAAATCTTTATTTGGTTCTAGTAATGACTTTATATTTGCTATCTCTGTTGGTCTAAGACATATTTATAGTTGCTCTAAAAATACTGTTATTGATGAAATTTTTGAAGGCTACAAAGGATAACTATTTTATATAATTTTCCGGAATTTTTAGTTATATTAACTGTTAAAATAGCATTATATAATAAAGTCGAATGAAATTTATAAATAGATAAAATATTTCGTACGCAATTTCATTTTCGTACGTAACGTACAATGTACGCGAGCGTACAACTTACGCAGACTTTTTGTACGCAATATTTTTTGGGTACGCAAATGCGTACGAAAAACCACCCCTAATATAAACTCATGCAAAAAGCTGACAAAGCGAAGAAAAAACCCGATGATCCCCCGGAAAGCCCAATACAATCCGAAACGGTCTCAGACCAGCATTTAAATGAAACAAGCGATTAACTCAATTCATCCATCCAGATAAATTAGAACGAAATCCTACTTTCACTCGCGCCTGCCTTACAGGAGGAGATTCAAATGGAATTAAGAATGCCCAACAAAACAACTGTAACAAAAATCCTCGCCCAACAACAAAACGTACAAATTGCCTTCTAAAGAAAAGCGACACCATAAAATCGCAAACAAGACAACCAATTTATGACACTATTCCCTGGTTTAAACCTTGACCAAATAAGAAACAACGCTAACACAATAACACGCAACTCCCCTACTCAACCAAAAGCTGTTATCAACAAAAAGATCTCCAAAACAAACTCCATTAGCCCGAAAGAGCTAACGGAGAGTCTGTGAGGAGGTGTGACGTGTGATAACGCCACGCGAGATATTTGGTAAGAGAGGAATGTTGTTGGTTTCTTAGGGATCATTGGTTTAGAAAGGAAAGGAAATGTGATGATCAGAGAAAAAGGGTGACCAGTATAGACGTAATTTACGGTGTGATGTCTTCATTTTATATAATTTTTACAACTTCTATCGGATTTTTCGACTTCATTAATTAACATATAATGTTAATATTATCATTGTTACGTGGTCTTTTAGCAACTTCAAGTTTTAGAGCAATAAGCAAATCAAATAAATCAATGCTTCTGTCTGTTGATTTAATTTTCTGAATTATAAGTTTAGAAATAGCTTAATCTAGATCATCATTATTTTATTGGTATGTAGAGTGTTCAGTCAAAATATTATGCATTTCTAAATTTGTTAGGGAATGATTGAATTAATTCTGTGATATTAGATTAACAAACTCATTTTAAATAAGTTTAGCTGAATCATTTGTATTTTTGTAAGATTTCAACAATTTTTCAAGAATTTAAACTGCAAATTCTTAACTTACTTACATTAATTCGTGAAGTGGAATTGCTATTTACAACAATAAAGATTAAATTATATAAATTAAAGCACATTAATGATATTTATAAATATTATTATTTTATCAAATTGTTAAATGCTAAAAGAGCATTAAATTAGCTGCATTAAAGGATGAAGTGGAAAAATCTTATACAAATTCGTATGTATTAATAAAATTATCACTTCATTTATAGTCTATTTTTTACATTTAAAGTTATTTGATTTATACTTCCAATGCAAGAACAAACAATTTCATTGATAAAAATACAGAACCAACAAAAACATATTCGAGATTTTTAGTTAAATCCATTAAATAATCTTGATTATCATATGAATATTTGTTTCGTAATCTTTCAAGAATATCATAACCATTTTTCCAAGCAGTTTTAGAAAGATTCTTAAAGTTGTTAATTTTTGTGCGATCTTACCAGTTCTTTAGCTTGCTTCTTAATGTATTTTGTTCACTCACATTTGTAGCTTTTGATAATTTAAATGTTTAATTATCTTGCTCTGTTTTAAAGTAAAATTATTCTTAAATTTCTAATATGATCTACTATTATTCCACAGTTTTTTATTAATTTTACTTATCTATTTGTGACCAAAATGTATCTAACATAACTTTTTAATCTTTTGATTTTTTAATATAATACATGTAATTACCTGCTTATAATAGCACAGCACTGTAATTATAGTAATTTTACATTTAATTTTATTCATTCAAAGTATCCAATTGAATTTTAAGCGAATCTCGAAGAGAATTATCGATAATTTGATAAATTTCTGTCGTATCATTAAAACTACATAATTTTGCCAAAAGAATACTTGGTTAATTTTAGGTTCCAACAATCAAATTATGTATTTCCATGTTATAACTTGTCACACTTTAAGAAGATTTTTTGATCCACTCTAAAGCTATATCCAATTTGTCAGATTTCAGTTTTCTAGCCGCTTCAGCTAGAATCACTTAATTTGCGCCTATATATTCATTTTTCACACTTAATATTTAATCCAAATCAGCACATGTCAACGATAGTGAGTTAACTTTCAATAAATTTAAAGCTTATATTTACGCATATTATTTCGTTTCTTCATTCAACTGTTTTAAACTAATAACCAAATTTAATTATTGTTCATTGTCCTTTGATGAAGTTACAATAGCTTATTAACAATTCATTATGCTTTGTCCATTAACAGGAATATTTTTAAGAAGGGTTAACAATGCTACGCTTAAAGAACCAGATGCTAAATGTTAACAAGGAGTATTAACGGAAATCATAATGTTTTTTAAAAAAGTACTAAGGTAGTTTTCTTGTTCTTGTTTCATAGTTTTCGACTCAGTTTAATCTATAATATTTAAGACTTATATTTCATCCCATGTTATAACAAAGTAACATTGAGTATTTTCAAACATTTCCTCAATTTTCTTGGTAACATCAATCACATTAGTAAGTCCTTCAACTTTATCCATATCTTTCTAGTCTTAAATAATATGTTTTGAAAGAAAGAAATATAATTGTTTCATTTTATTCAAATAGGTACCAGAAAATAATGCACAATTAATTTCGATTAATTTAGTTATATTTTAACAAAAACGTCTTTTAAAAGACTAAGGTCTAATCATACGTACAAAATTAAGCATGAAAATGGCGGAAATATACATTGAAGATGTTTTACCAGATTTAGGACCACCTAAAATGCAGAGCAAATCAAATAATTATAATGAACTGCCTATTATATGCGCATGAACAAAATCAATAACAGTTTCCCAATGTTCTTGCCATCCCACATAATCAAATTAATTATTTATATAAAGAACTTGATTAAATCTGAATGTATATTCAGAATAATGTTTTTTAAACTAATCAATAAGTTCAACATTTAATTTATTTTAAACTAAGTAATCTGTTATATAAAAGTCTTTCTATTAAGATAATTTATTATTATCAATTATTATTTTTCGGTCAATTAATTATTCCATTGACAGTGATGTAATCTTTTTTTAATCTTCTAGCGTTAGTTAGAAATTTACCTTTTCGAGTTCATCCAGTAAACATGAAGTATTATTTAGCGATGCTAAATCTAAATATTTTGAGCTTAAACCTATTTTAAAATCAACACTAAATAATTTATATTACTCCAGGTAATAATGCAGTAAACTCGCTTACCATTAGTTCTTTTTTTCCATTTAATAAGTATCTATCATTTATTCTTTTGTCATTTTGAATAATAATTCAACAGAAATAGATTTATTTTATTCTAGAAGCGACTTGATTAGTTATAGATCTGTTTATATAACAATAGTTTTTTCAAGTTATTAGATTAACTGTTCAATTGAAGTTATCGATATTTATGGAGTTGGATAACTATTTTAAATTATATCTATTACTTCCGATGGATTCTTATTTTTAATTGAATCGCAAATTAATTTAATGTTATCTTTATTACATGGCTTTTTGGCAGATTGAAGTTTAAGGGCTATCAGTAAATCGACTAAGTCGATATTTTATTTATTTATAATTCTTTGAATAACAAGCATTGAAATAGCAATATTAAGAGCGGAGTTATTTTCTTAATGTTTTGAATGTTCAATTAAAATATTATGAATTTCTGAATAGTTCAGTTAATTATTAGATATAGATGATATAAATTTATCTTATATAACTTTAGCTGAATCATTTGTTATTTTATATGATTTTAATAACTCTGCTAGAATTTAATCTTTTTTACATTCATTTTTAGGTTACATTAATGGTGAGGTGGAATTGATACTTTAAGAATTAATAATGTTAATTAATTTTATAATCATATTTATTCATTTTATAATTTATACTATAGCCATCCAACAATAGACAATAAGCACTTTTGACAATCATTGCCAATAAGACAATCATTGTCTCTATTGTGTGACACAATAACATATAAAATGACAATAAGAATTTTGTCACTATTTCGTCGTATCCTTCTTAATTGTTATTAAACTGTACAGATACCCAGTACCAATTGTAATTTTAACAAATTCAAGAGCATTCTTACCTTAATCATCATTTCATAATCAATTTGATGTTTATGATAGATTATGATCCACACATGATGTTTACCTTTTTCCTTGAGGAACTCTAGCAAATATTTCATCGAGGATCTCTTTGGCTAAATTTACTTTTTGTAACAATGAGATGCAGCTTGTAACAATGAGGTTAGCCCAATGTTGGTAGTTGAATGTGAATGATGAAGTTCTGAACAAATGAACCATGATGTGATCTGCTGAAATATCGCATGCAATGAAGAGACGAGCTACTAGATCAATTTTTTTCTGTTCTTCTTCAGTGGAAAAGAAACGTATGAAAACATTCGAGGTAATGTAGACCTCGAATGCAGACCACCTATTCACTTACAGACCCCAAAAGTGCTCAGTTACAGACCCTTTTGATTTTTATTAATAAAAGGGTTTATAACTGAATTATATTTAGGGTCTGTAACTGAAATGTTTTGAAATTTAATTGATTAAATAGTATTGATTTGAACGTGTTTTAAGCCAAATATAAACGAGGAAACTTAACAATCTACAATACATAATTACACTATTTAAGTCGTTATATACATAAAAATAGCAAAGATTCAAAAATTTATTGATATTTTAAGAATATTTTAAGAAAAGGGGTCTGTATGTATCATCTTCAGCACTTTGAACTAGAGATTTAACCTTTCGCAACCGATTTAACCGAGCTGCATCTCAGGAAGATGAATACGGTGAAACGATAAGCGATCAAATGAATCCATCATCGACCACACTAAACAAAGCCGACACCTCTTCAACTTATATCGAACATCGGCATTGAGTTAAATATAGTCATTTACTTCATAATTCTAAATATGTTCATCACACGACATTCTATTTGCAGAAGACCCAGCTAATGAGTATCATCGTAGCGGTGAGTATTCCGGCGAAAGTTCCGACTGCGACTTTGAGTTCTGTTGATTCGTTCATTGCTTCACTTAACAGGTAGTCAGCTTTTTGGAATAGTCCTTCGGCTGGTGGGGTGTAGTCCTGGTCCTTTCCAATTTTAACCCTCTTTGCCTTCTCCTCTTTGTACTTGAGTTTTTCGAGCTTTTGTGCTTTGTCCTTCTTCAAAAACTGTAAGAATTGTGTAACGATGTCCGGAACGGTGTAGTTCTCGGTCACATTCAACTGTTGAGAGTATTCTGTGAAGTTTTGGTTGAATTTAACGGTTAGGTTCTGATTAATTAAAGGGGAATAAACCTGTTTGCTGTACGAATTATCCCCCTGAACGACGAAAACGGGCGAAGAAAACGTCTTTTTAATGCCAAATTGCTCAGCGTACTGCATGTACTCCTGTGTGTCAATGTAGGCGAGTTGGTAGAATTTTTTGGCCATTTGGAAGAGCTTCTCGGTTTCCTCGTCCGTTTTGATCAGTTTCATCTCCATTAGGTAAATAAATTATTCTAAGTCTTTCACCGCTTGGAAGTCGCGTGATTCTCTTAAAACGATGAACGAGAGCTAATTATTTTATTAATGAGACAAACGCTGAATGCTCTTCCCAGTTATTTTTATGAGCCAGTCCCTGTTCATCTGCTGAATGAAAGTTCTCAACTGTAACGGATTGGAAATCTTCTACGTGAATGGGATGAGCACCTACTTCTTCTAGCAGAAAAGACTGATGTTTTCAGATTAGACGAAAGATATATTGATCGTTGTTCTGTAATAAGCTAAATACGCTTCAACGAGATCTGGAGAAGGAGCTGTTATTATGAACTAATTCTCGGATGTTGCACGCGCGTCCGCTATGGAAGCGAAAGTATTACGCTCAGAAATCATATTAGCAGATGCGAGTGTTACGAACTTCTGAATCTGATCCTTAGAAGCGAAATATTCCAAACGGCCAGCTGGCTTGCCCATTATAGACTGAATTAAAGAAGGAACCTAACGCACACCAAACTATTAACATACATCTGGGTACGTATCGCAATTCACGTCGAAAAAGGTTGCATTCACGTCCAATGACTCCAACTGGTAGAATGAAACATTAAACGTTTTACACGCTGGACACTCCTTAATGTAAAACTTGATAAAACTGTTGTAAGTAGAGTTAATCTCTCCCTTGTTGTCTTGATCCAACTTTATTATATTGACACTTAGAATAACGTCAAATAACATCATTAAAGGCTGGAGTGAAAATGATTAATTATACTTTAAAAATAGATTAATACTCATAAATATTGATAAGAAATGTTTAATAACAATTATTTGGGTTATATTATAAGAATTGTTAAAAAATGTATTCAAATATAAATTATTTATTTAAAACAAATGTATTTGGAAACCGCTCACAAACCATCATTTAAGATGTCTGCAATCAAGTTCATTTCTCATAATTTTGATGATAACATCAAAATTGATTTGACAGTACTGATTGAAAAGTACCTGTTCAAACATGTCTGGTAAAACGTCTCTGCATTTTATAAAGTTTTATATTCTTTCATAGCAATAAACAGTACCTTCATATATTTTTTGTAACCATTTAGTGGTTTATTTTACAAGAATGTCAGTACAATTTTATTCAAGCGCCTTGTAAACTTCGGCTCTCTCTTAAATTTCTAATTCCAAAGATGAGTACTAACATTGAATTTGTTTAATCGAAAATTATTGGAAATAATTTTATTGGATGGATTTCCAATCTTTATCATACACAATGGCACAACATAATAATTGCATTTTTTCTTCATTAGTCCATCTATGATTTTCACGTTAGGTGATATTAAGCTTAGATTTAATTACGTTGGTGTAGTATGACTTACATTGTTAGCGAGTTCTATTTTCAAATTCTTTGGATATTTCGTCCCAGTTTATTTTCAGCCCTTTCTCTTGATAATGATTTGCTAAAACAACTAACTGTTTTTCATCATCATCAAACCATTTTTGCCTTTTCATGATGTATATAAAGTGGAATTAAAACTAAACTTCCATAAACATGTTATTTATAGTAAATAAATTTCATTAACAAATATTAAAATTCATTTACATATGTAGTGTGAAAATGTATTTAAACAGAAGACCATAGTGATTATTTTGTATATAATCGATAATTATATTAAATAAAAACAAAAGATATGTCATTTGGTGTATTGCGCGTAAAATTTTTGTCTGAATCTTATATTAGTATCGCATTCACGAAATGGCGACAATAATTATTTGTGTATACTATTATACCTAATTATGGTATTATCTCAAGCTTCAACTTCTTCATCAGCTTTGACCACAAAATAAAATTTCTTCTAGTTTTTAGCTTTTGCTTGTATAGGCGGTATTATTATCAGTTTTAAAATCACATAAGCAAGTGTTATTATTAAGTTTACTATGAGTACATAAGTTAGAATAACTATTTGCTCATTAATGAGCTTATTCGTCTTCTTTATTTAATACTCAGTTACTCTAACAGCGTCCACAAGCGTTCCATCTCTCCAGAACCAAATATAAACTTCAGGTTAAGAATGTAAATCCTTATGAACAGAGAAAGTTTGTTTTCCGGGCACGAAATCGATGTTATAAGTAATAATTTCGCTTAAAATTTTAATTTAAGCTGTTATCGCATCGTTCTTCTGTATTGCGCACTAATTTGTGTTTTGAATTTGAATTACGCCAACTAACACATCATAATTGACTATACCTGTTGAAAAACAAGAGTTTTTGATCTCATCTATGGCCTGGGAGTAGTTCTATACCACCACTCCGTTTTTAAAGAACTGATAGCAAATGAACATGTAGAGCTCCTATTCAGTACTATGCAGCTTGTTCATAAATTAATAGCCATTCGCAAATCTATCAAAATTGATTTATTCTGGACTGGAAGTAAACGAAAATGACTCGTTCGAAGATAGAAATAAGCGTTCTCTGAACAAATCAGTTTTGTCAACATCATACGTTGTGAACACCACCCACATCGAATACGAATCAAAATTCGTGGCTTATAAAACAGAATTAGTACTTGATAGTGGATTAAACTGTTTTTAAAGTACAAATCCAGAGTCCAGTAGCAAAATGTTCAGAGAATCGTATATTGGCGGTAATCCGGTGTATTTGTAAAAATTTATTGTGGTCTACACTGTCTTCACTATTGTTCCAATTTAAAAGTACATATCAAGCTGAAACAGGAATATATCCTTGGGAATCGTTGTATTGATTTAATTTTGAGAGAAATACTTAGAAATATTCTAATTTTACAAAATAATCCGAATTGGAACTGAAGAATCGGTTACAACCGCAGCTGGAATAAAAATGTTATTTTACGTTGTTATTGTAAACTAATCGTGAATTGAAACTGAATCGTCAGTATAAGTTATGTAAATTTTTGCTTTTACAATCGGATTCAATATATACTAACCCGAATTAAAAGTAGAAATTGCATCCACACAACTCAAAGTTGGGTATAGTACGGCTACTACAAATCCTTGATTTAATTCAAAATATGATTCATTGTCGTTAAAACAGTTGCTTGCTATACCTCTAGATACTTTAATTGATCCAGCGGGTATAAAAGTTGCTTCTATTTTTGTTTCTAGTATTATTACTGCAGATTCAGATGATTTAATATTTGCACATGCAGCGTTCTAACATTATATTACAATTTATTACGGAGCTGAATAATTAAAATCTAATACGTACGTGAATGGTTAGTATGACCCCAAACTATCAATACTGATACTAACCATGATTCCGTGTGGAATATTGCAACTATTTGATCTTGTTGAATTCAAATTTATTTCAATCGAATTGGTGTCAACTCTTATATTTACATCTGCATTGGTGTTAAAACAATTATACATAGTTCTTTTATCTATTAGCAACATTTCACTAAATACTAAGCATAAATCTAATATCATGTTCTGGTGCGGATTAATTTACTGACATTTAGCGTTTTAATATGTAATTATTGTTAATACATCATTATATTTTATGAATAGTATATAGAAGGTTTATAGAAATAATGTATTATATACAGATAATAATGTCAAAATGATATTGAATTAAGTAATCAATATTAGTATTGTACATCACATACAGAATCAAATCTTCCCAAGAATAGATATAAATTTAAAGTTATTATAATGTCACTTGATTATCACTTGATTGTTATTCTATCAATTTTTTGATTGATACAATATTTATCCCTATCAATCAATCTCACAACAAATTAAATGTATTAGAAACATTCTGCTCACTCGTAAATGTGTTTGTCCATGGTGCGGGTCCATTCGCAGACTTCTTCTGGTTTGAACCAGAGGGCGATTTCTCTGACTGCGTCTTCTGGAACGGCGGAACCGTGAATGACGTTTCTGCCGACGTCGATACCGAAGTCGCCTCTGATGGTTCCTGGGGCGGAGAGTTCTGGCTTGGTGACACCCATCATGGTTCTGGCGATGGAGATGACGTTGTTGCCTTCCCAGACCATGGCGCAGACTGGGCCGGAGCTGAGGAAGTCGCAGAGACCGCCGAAGAATGGTCTCTCCTTGTGCTCGGCGTAGTGGGCCTCAGCGAGAGCACGAGTTGGAGTGAAGAACTTCAAAGCGAGCATCTTGAAACCACGCTTCTCGAAACGGCAGATTATCTCGCCGACGAGACCGCGCTGGACGGCGTCTGGCTTAACCATGAGGAAAGTACGCTAACGTTGCATTATTGTTGAAGGAGAGGAGTGGAAAACATGAAATTTGAATTTACAATAATATCATTATTATAGTGTAAAGTGAAGTTTGGTATATTTTCTAATGCTTCCAACTCTATTTTTACGTTTCTAAATATACAAGGCATGCACTGAAGAACATTCACTGAAGGACAGATTTTTTAATTGACAAAATATTTAGGTTAACTTTAAAATTCTAATCATTTCTGGACAAAGCAACCAATTTCGGGACAATGTCTAAGAATATATAGATAAGAGTCTTTCTTTATACCTTAAAATAGATATACCTATTAACACTTTTCATGAATGAAGAAGACTATACTTTCATGAATGTCAATTAATGGCTATACAATTATACTCAATTTTTATTCATAGAAATTTCATTTAACAAAATTTACAAAAACTAAATGAATTATAAATTCTATCAATAAAACTTTTACTATTTAAAGCTACATTCATGTATCGATTTTGATCATCGTTTTCCACACCAGGTATATGAAATTACAATAATTCACTGACGCGCTGCGTAAATATTTGCTATCAAAGAACATTTAGATTGATAGAGATGCCGCTTTAATCTAGTAACATCTCGACACCATGGATAATAACTCAAAGCGCGGAATTTGGTAACATGTTGGAAAGATCCTCAAGGTTAACCGCGCCGCAGCACACAACTATTACCACAACACGTGGGCCACCTAGTTCTTTGATAGTTTGAAGTCTTATAGGAAAGAAATTAAACAGATGGTTTTGAATAACCCAAACTTAAGCAACTAAGACCTCGTTCAAAAGTTCGCAAGTATGTTTCCTGAAAAGAAATTTTCAAAGCATAGCCTCTAGCAAGTAGTGTACATACAGAAGCAACGATTAGGATTTTCATCAAATTCTGGTAATGTTTCCTGTATAGACTCAAAAGAAACATACATAAATAATGGGTTTTCTATTGGTATTTAAGAGTGTGTGCGATTTTTAGATGCAGTTTCGATGTGATATTATTTGTAAATACGTAATGTAAAAGTTTGCTCTTTTATACAATAACGCTTTTCCTATCAATTCTTATCTGGAATCAATTTACACGCAACATTCCAGAAGCTCTACTATCGCGAAATCCGCCGTATTCCAATAAATTATATAACTATTTCGTTATGATACAGTCACACAAAAGTTGATACAAACACACAAAATTCTGATACAGTAACGGTCGAGTTCAAAACCGATAAATGTCTCAGAGACCACACCGGAATCACTCTCGGCGAGTCCAGCACAAAATCCAATTTTGATTGAAAATCCATTCTGATACAGTTACAGAATTCTTGATACAATAACTAAATCCAAAAGTTTAGTAATTTAGATTGCAATATAGCCCCGTATACCGGCGAAACAGAAAGACCGTCCACTCCAACATAATATGAGTTCCGACTGGCACTTGCAAGTCCCGCAGCTCCTCCAGCAGTTTCTGCTCCGCTTCTACCCAGGCCTGTCCAGCGAGCCCGCCGAGGTGCACCGCGCCTTCAACGACCTGAAAGTCCCGCTGCGCCGCGGCATCTTCGAGTTCGTGGCCAGCCAGCTGCAGCGCGTGGCCCCGGCCGACGTGAAGAACTACTACCACAACACCTGGGTGAAGCAGTTCTCGGAGAGCCCGGCTCCATACAGGTTCGAGATCCAGGAGCTCGTGCGCGAGGTGGTCGTGGTGCGCGGAGAAGAGGTCCGCGAAGCCATCCGGGTCTTCTTGGCCAGGCACCCGGAAAGGCAGTTCAACCTCCGCCAGCTCCAGCAGGTCTTCAACATCGCCAAGTACAGGACCAAGGCCGAGGACGCCAGCGAGGCCCGGACCGAAGGCAGCGAGGGCTTCAGCGTCTCCATCGACCAGTGCCTGCTGTTCCAAACCGCCTGTGGCATGCAGGAGTGATTAGTATTTTGAAAGTCGTTTTATCGTGTGGAAGTTTCAGTGATTCTTGTTTTCTATTTGTAAATGAATTCTTATTTCTCGAGAACATATAGATTTCGATCAATGACACTTGATTATGAATGAAAATAGTGTATTCCTAAATTTATCAGGAAATATAGTATTTGCTGGATTAAACTTCAACTATTGAAGAAGATATGGAAGGTTAGAATTGAATAGTAAACTAGCGGCTGGCAGTTTTACTAACTAATAGCGAACGGTCCGATCTGAATTAAATACTTGTCAATCAAACTATTAGCGCTTCCTAGATTGTATTATCTCTCAATCGACTTTAAATTATTTACTTGACTTTAAGAAGTATTCCTCAAATCTCTTAATAGTCGTTAAATCAGGGGAAGACGATGAATAGAAATACTTTTACTAAAGTTGGTTTCAAGAATGAATTTTATGTATTTTACGTTCGCTTCAAATTTTGAACTTTGAGAAGTCAAACAAACTAATTGTTAGATGTGATACTAACTTCTACCAAACCAGCGATATACATGTAGAACTGCATCAAATATACAATTCCACGAATATCATAGATTGTATTATCTCTCCTTAATAACTTTTGTGCAGTTGATTTCAATCAATTTTAAATTCGTTTAACATCAATTGTGCATATTCTGGAGAACGACGGAATTCTGATGGTTTGTCTTTTCAACATTTCATATCTTTTAAATCACTTTCACACTAAATGTTTTACTTCGTCTGCTGGCTCGTTGCCTACACCGATCATTTGTTTTTGTATTATAGTATGTTTTCACACTACGAAAGTTACTCAAAGCACTATTCAAAAATCACATTGTTGATACGCGATCCGAAAACATGTATTTGTCTACATAAACGTGTTCTCAGCCAGCTAACATAAAAGCGTTCCACTTCAATTTGAATGAACGCAAATGAATTCACTCACGCGCTATTCGAGTACCTGTCCGCCAGAGGCCTGCAGATCGCATGCGACGCACAGCAGGTGCACGACGCCCTGGAGGCCATGAACGCGACCGAGCGGAGAGGCATCTGGGAGTTCGTCGGAAAGCAACTCAGGGTGAACCCGTCCACGGCCCACAACTACTACCACAACACCTGGAGCATGCAGTTCTTCGACAACATCCAGCCCTACAGAGACGTCCTCAAGCAGATGGTCGCCAGAAACATGAAACTCAGCAACTCCGAAATCGTCCAGAAGTTCCAGAGCGCCTTTCCGGAGAAGAACTTCCTGAAGCACACCGTCCAGCAGATCGTAAGCATTCAGAAGCTGCGCAACAGCAAGAAGGAGAACAGCTTGACGACGCCTTCCGAATCCCAATGCAACGTTTCTTCGTTTTAGAGCTCGTTCGAGGACAACGGGTACTCGGTCGACATCAGCCAGTGCGTCAGGTTCTTGGACGCCGTTTCGATGTGATGTATTAGTTTCTTTGTTATTTATATAATTAAAACCATTATAGTTATATATTATTAAAATTTATGAGGTTTTTGTGGTGGTGATAAGTCAACACGTAGTATCAAACAATAAAGACACTGTAATACGATTGGTATTTTTGTGACATATAATAATTTATCATCTCACACTCTAGAAATACAATTTAACAAAGTTGGTTGAAACCAGCATGAACATCATGAAGTTAAAAAAGTTCATATGAGGTGGAGGAACGGACCTGACGGGTTCGGGCGCAATTTTTTCATTTGTGATTACAATATAGCATATATTATGATCATGAATACCTATATATAACGAAAATATCATTATCTCACTTTTCATCTGTGTATCCAAATCATGTAGCCGTATCAAAGCACGAATTAAGTTAAAATATATTTAGGTGCACCGCCTATATGTGTATAATATAATGTATGCACTTGAAGTTCTCATTGAAATTTGAGGAGTTCAAGCAAATATTTTGAAAATAGCATAAACGATAAATTCAGAGATATATATTAACTTATAGATTGTTTGCTCACAAGTCATCATCAGAAATGTCTCCTTTTGCGACTTACTTCTCAGATGCGCTGCTTTCAGATGCGAAGTCCTAGTCATCACTTGCATCATTATCATTTTCATGATATGATTAAGTTTCTTCTGAATATTCGTCGGTTTTCTTCGCTTATCTTTTATTTTATTTTGCATGAGCTTTATCTTCTGCTTCATCGTCTTCATCACGATTTTGTTTACCTTTTTTCGCCGGCTGTGGATTTAATTCTTATTTACTATATGGTGCTTTTCTGGCACGAACTCTTATACACAACTCCTCTCTAGTTTCATTTTCTTTCAAATTAAATAAAAGTGTGGCTTCACATTCAACGCATTGTAGTCTACCCGTTAATTATTTGTTATTATCAAGAACAATTTCAACAACACCTTGATATTTTTTGCACTCTGGACATCTTGCTCCATATAATGATTATTCTCTTTTAACTTTCTCATTCAATAAAAAATGTGAAGTAATTTTAAATAGATTTGAGTTGTAAAGAGTTAACATGAGTGCCTAACTTCTCTGTTTTATGACTATCTCTTAAAGTGAAACTACATTTGAATAAATATAAATTTAGAGTGGGTGAATGACGTATCATATATTTAGTGTATTATTACCACTCCGCTATTCATGTCTAATCTGTATTTCAAGGTGCAGCAGTTGAACGTGCACTAGTCGACTCATTTTAATCCTGTTCCGCGCAAGATAATCGATTTGAATGTGTACAATGGCTAGGACCTGGTGTATTCCTCCGTTGCCACAAATTACTTGTATTAGGAGAAGAACAACTTGCTTGTTGATGACAGGAAGCAAATTAAGCAGAGTTTTCTGCGCACTGAGCGCGGGCTTTTGCATTTTCCGACTCCTCGTTTACCGATGCAGTTTATAAATCAGATTTAAACGTAATCGATAAAAGATCTTTATGTTGAGTTGATTGATCACATTCCGACGCAGTTCAGGCCGCATGTGCAGGACAATAGCGAGGACTTCGCCTTTTATTCAAAGTTGGATTCGAATTAGGTTCCGTCCACTCACTAGCTGTTTCCAAAATTCGCTGAGTGGTATTAGAGGTTGTGTACCGCGTACACTGAGCGTTTTTCTGCTTCTGGCATCGAGTAAGAGCAGAATGATATTAAGCAGGACGAGGAGATATTGAACGAGGAGAAAATGGTGCAGACGGAGGTGATCATCTGCGCGGTGAATTTCTTCCGCCTCACGTTGCAGATGCCATACATCCCTCCGTTCTCGACAGCCGCCAAGCCCGTTTTCAAGTGCTTCGACTACGACAACAACAGGTTCATGTAAACGATCATAAAGAAGATCCTTAAGAATGAAACTTTACAGGAAGTATTCCAGTCGAGCCTCTCGCGCAGGTGGGAGCTTGACAGTTACTCAGTCCAGCTCAACGAAGCGAACGAGCTCATAAAACAGAAACAATTCAAATCAGAAGAGGAAATAAAGGAGTTCTTCAATGAACTCTCACTCCCCGTCCCACAATTTTAATCCGGAACGGATTTACTACTTAGTAACGTTTTCCAGTTCACAAAGTTGA